>CM077786.1:33099404-33249404 GCA_039737535.1 Lagodon rhomboides
GAAGAATGAAGACTCACCAAAAGCATCAGGACAGATCTTCACCATCACTGACTTCAGAGCTGAACACAGTGGGAATTATTACTGTGAAGCCCAGAACAGAAGAGGACGTCATAACTCCACCTTACAGCTGACAGGTATGTTCCAGACATGATGATTTAATGTATGTATAGATGTAAGTATGTCCTCAGATATATGCATAAATAATGGAGTCCAAGCAGTCGACTGTTCTGAACAGACATTTCTTTTAATTGAGACTACACTGATCAGTTTTAAAAAGAAAAAGATTGCAGTCTTTATATCTGAAATCTCAGAATATGATTACATCACTACAAAGAAGTCAGATGGGGTATGAAACGCGAGCAGTCAAATGATCAGACATTTTAAACAATCCCCCAGACTCAGTCAGACTTATCTGGAAGAGAAAGCAGAAGCTATTACAATAATTGCTCATACTTCATAAACATCCATCTATTTTTATCCTGACTTCCTTGTTTCACTCTGACCTACTGTTCTTGCTGTAATTGAGCACTTCTACAGTTTTACCTGCACTGTTCTGGATTTTTACTGATTCATTTTGCCCTGTTACGACTTTGTTGTTGTCGTTGTAGTGTTTTCATTGTGCTCCCAGATATCTGCAATTAACTTGATGAGTGCAATGTTACAAACTGACTAAATGAGATTCCAGTTAGAGTTAACCCTTACCCTTACCACAATGTTTTTATATTATTACAGTTTCACCACAACTATGGAAATCTGCAGTCATTGGAACAACACCTGTTGTTATCCTGGCTACCATAGGACTCGCTTTCTTCTTCCTGATAAGGTGAGTACATCAGATTAATATAGCTTTGAACATAAATATCTGAACATTTTGCAGTAAGTTTTGAAACTAAGTTGTTATTTTGGCTGTAACTACTTTATTCTTTTGACCAGAAAAAACAGGGCTGCAGAGCAATCACCTCAGCGTGGAGATGAACCGGACAACAGGACACAGGTGAGAGTTTAACACTTAAATGTAAATTCCTGCTCTGGTTCTTAGTCACTATCATGAAATGCAACTTAAACACTTTGACTGAGAAGCACTCAGTGTTGATCTTATGTCAGCAGTCTTCAAATCACTACAGAAGCCCAGAGGGGCAAGTGAGAAGTTTTTTTTTTTTTTTTTTCTGCCGCTCCATTTACAGTACTAAGAGAGATTTTTTTCATGTGTGAAAAAGAGTGATAAATGTGTTTTCACTCATTCCTTTTTTTTTTTTTTTGAATTCACTCCCCCTGAGGGGCAAGTGAGAAATATATTTTTTCTTATGCTCCATTTTCTAAGTGCCTCTTTCTGTAATACTCATTTTGACCACAAGAGGCTGCATACAAACATTGTGGAGACTGGAGAAACCGGCAACACAGAGTTGTCAACTTAAAGCCTTGACCTTTTCTCTGTCACAGTTCCATATTGGGGAAATAGGACAATCTGTTCAGTCGGTACTACAGATGATGTTGCTTCGGCCTTTTCTGCAGCTTGTCATGTTGGTATCACACAATAGCTTCCTCTCAATCAAATATAGAGTGGCTTCAGGTGGCTTTGTGGAATCAAAAACTCCTGCAGGGGTCAAGTGACAAAGACAATGAGATTCACCCACAGATGTTTGTCAAGACATTTCAATATCATACAGAGAAATGAAGCTTCTCATCTTCAAGAAAATGCAACCAGAGATCATTCTTCTCAGGCTAACCAGGACAACATACACTCGAGATTTGAATGATGAGTGTTACAGACTAACACTGCTACAAGTGTTGTTGTCTTTATATCCGTACCAGCCACTAACAGGCACCAACATGCACTAAATGTCAATAAGCCATTTTGTCTGCCACAAGGATAAGTTAAGGACAGAGGATGAATGAAGATGATGTTGTACAAGTTCAACATCGCCACAGTTATAAAATGTAAAAGCAATTTTGTGTTTGCTGTGTCTACCCAATCATCCGGAGGAGCAGGATGACCTTCACTATGCCAGTGTCCACTTCTCTACAAGCCAGACAGATCCTGTGTACTCCAACATCGGACCAGCCGGACACCGCAGACACAAGGAGGGAGAAGAAGAAAGAGTTGAGTACGCCGCTGTCAGATTTACCAGCGCAAGTGCTGCCCCGAGGTAAGCAGCTCTTCTCAAAAGGAACATTATCCTCAGTAAAACACACAACGTTTTTTGTCCAATGTTTACTGTCACCATTAAGAATTTGAATCAGTTCATTTTATCTCAGGATCCTTTGACTTGTTTTTGTTTTTTTGTCATCTTAGAAGCAGAGGTCCAGAGACTGGGGAGGGTCCATCTGCTCTGTACAGTACAGTCAACAAACGAAACCGTTGAAGGCAACAGGAATCTCTCGACCGCCCGTTTTTTCATTTGTCATTCCCACCCATGCTGACAGCATCAGTCTCAGGATGGCAACGCTAGTCGTTTGGTTGGACCACAACTGTCTAGACTTTCCAGACTGAAACAGCTCAACGTCTACTCGATGGATTTCTATGAATACTTTGTAGTGATATTCATGGTCAAAACATTGCTCCACATTGCTACCTTTTATGTTGATATAAAGATAGTGTGATGTTGACATACCAAACCTTTACAGAACCTGATGATTTGGACTTGATTTGATTATTTTTTTCTACCCCTGTATACATTTTGCTCGTTATCAGCACATTGAGGTGCTGTAGTGGAGAGGAACTTGCATGAGGTGATCTAGTTGTAGTTTCAAACTGCTGCCACTAGATTTTAGCCGAGAGCCAAAACCTCCTCAAAGATCCAGTCAGGTACAAAGTGCCATCTTTCTGTCTTACAATCTGTTTTCACTGTATTGTTTTTTTCTCTTACTCTCATTTTTTTTTTTTTTTCTTTACCAGTTTCAATATCACAATTGGTTTTATTTCCAGTTATTTATACCACATTACTATCACAGCTAATTATAATTACATTATTGCATTTGTTTCCACTTTTCCTTGTTCTGTTCTGTATTGGTTCTATTGTGCTTTAATAAAAGTTTGGTTAAATTCTCTCACGGCTCATGTCCACACTCAGGCCACAGCCAGACGACACTGAGAACAGGCCAGAGACGCTCCAGTTGTGAAAGTCCAGGATTAACACAGTGTGGACAGACTGCAGACAGATCGCTAACACAGTTACACTGAGTGAGTGAGGGGAAAGTGACTGCAACCGCACTCCTGCTCACCGCAGTGAAACAGACAAATAGTTCAGCTATGTTCAAAGTTTCATCATCATCACAGGACTTCCTGAAGCCCTTATTAATGTGGTACATCTTTTAAGTTATGGTGTCTTCAGTCCTTCACTGTTGAGAGGAGTAACAAAACGCTCTTTTAGATACTAAATAGTGTCGACACTTACAGCGAGAAAGACATGAAACGTAATCTTGTCTTTCGAGAGTGTAAGTGAGGTGTTGTGATGTGGATGAAACCGGTTTGGTACCAGAACTGGTCTCTCAATCTACATCACGAAGTTGAGAAAGTCTGCATAGCAACAAACAAGCCATTTTTTGGCATCTGATTCACAATGCTGACTAAAAGTGTGAAGAAGTCTGTATCATAACCGGCTGCTTCTGGTCTTCTGCTCACAGTCCTGACCACACGGGGAACGTTGCCATTCAAGACAACTTCTTTCTACATTATAAGCAGAAGTGTTTGATTCGACGATATCTGGAGTAAATTACTTTTTTTTTTTTTACGTTTTATTTCTGCTGAAGCTGCACAGAGATGAGAGGAGCAGTAATGAATTTAACAGCAGCAGCAGGTTGTCTTCCTTCTCTCTATGTCAGGTAATGTATATCTACATGTACCCTGCAGGACTTGGTACAATGTTTTGGGTGGAGCTTTTCACACTGAGACACTGAGAAGCAGTCAGAAGACATCTGCTCAATATTTAATGTATAATCAAAATAAATATACATTTAACAAATAATACAGAACAGAAGGGATGGAGAACAGTGATAGGTATGATAATGAAGACAAATAGTTATGATTAGCTGTGATAGTAATGTGGTTCAAATAACTTTGGGGAGGTTTTGGCTCTCGGCTAAAATCTAGTGGCAGTAGTTTGAAACTACAACTAGATCACCTCATGCAAGTTCCTCTCCACTACAGCACCTCAATGTGCTGGTAACCAGCAAAATGAATACAGAGGTAGGATAAAATAATATTATTACATTATTATACATCATATATACATTAGACTGCAGAGATACAGCAAGTCCAAAGCCTCAGGGTCTATAAAGGTTTGGTATGTCAACAACACACTACCTTTATATAAATATAAAAGGCAGCAATGTGGAGCAATGTTTGTACAAGTGGGTCGTAGCATCTATCTATCTATCTATCTATCTATCTATCTATCTATCTATCTATCTATCTATCTATGTTTTCCTGTTAGGCGACGACCTCTAGTGGCTGTACGAATGACTACAGCGGCATCGGAAGAAATCAGGTGAAGTTGTGTAAAAGGCAACAAAGTCCACAGGAGGAAGGAGACTGTAGTTCTAGTCCAGTTTGAAACCAAAGTTCAGGTGTCAGTTATTTTAACGTATTGATGTTTATGTGTAACAAATGGTATGAAAATCCATCCAAGAGTTGTTAATACATGTAGCAAAAACACAAAAAGAGCTAAAGTCAGGGGATCTACAGTCTCTACCCTGACCATGAATGTCACTACAAAGTATTCATAGAAATCCATCGAGTTTCAGTCCGGAAAGTCTCGACAGTGGTGGTCCAACCAAACGACTAACGTCGCCATCCTGAGACTGATGCTGTCAGCATGGGTGGGAATGAAAAATGAAAAAACGGGTTGTCGAGAGATTCCTGTTGCCTTCAACGGTTTTGTTTGTTGACTGTACTGTACAGAGCAGATGGACCCTCCCCAGTCTCTGGACCTCTGCTTCTAAGATGACAAAAAAACAAAAACAAATTAAAGGATCTTGAGATAAAATGAACTGATTCAAATTCTTAATGGTGACAGTAAACATGGACAAAAAACGTTGTGTGTTTTACTGAGGATAATGTTCCTTTAGAGAAGAGCTGCTTACCTCGGGGCAGCACTTGCGCTGGTAAATCTGACAGCGGCGTACTCAACTCCTTCTTCTTCTCCCTCCTTGTGTCTGCGGTGTCCGGCTGGTCCGATGTTGGAGTACACAGGATCTGTCTGGCTCGTAGAGAAGTGGACACTGGCATAGTGAAGGTCATCCTGCTCCTCCGGATGATTGGGTAAACACAGAAAACACAAAATTGCTTTTACATTTTATAACTGTGGCAATGTTGAACTTGTACAACATCTTCATTCATCCTCTGTCCTAAACTTATCCTTGTGGCAGACAAAGTGGCTTATTGACATTGAGTGCATGTTGGTGCCTGTTAGTAGCTGGTACGGACATAAAGACAACAACACTTTCAGCAGTGTTAGTCTGTAACACACATCATTCAAATCTCGAGTGTATGTTGTCCTGGTTAGACTGAGCAGGATGATCTCTGGTCGCCTTTTATTGAAGATGAGAAGCTTCATTTCTCTGAATGATATTGAAATGTCTTGACAAACATCTGTGGGTGAATCTCACTGTCTTTGTCACTTGACCCCTGCAGGAGTTTTTGATTCCACAAAGCCACCTTTATCTAGCTGATGTCTCTTCGTCTGCTGCTGTAGCTACTTCCTCACCAGAGGTATTTGATTGACAGGAAGCTATTGTGTGACTACCAACATGACAAGCTGCAGAAAAGGCCGAAGCAACATCATCTGTAGTACCGACTGAACAGATTGTCCTATTTCCCCAATATGGAACTGTGACAGAGAAAAGGTCAAGTAAAGACAAAGTGTTGATACATTTTATGTTTTTTTAACTTTCAATGTTGGATAATTTTGGCTGTATTAATGCATATTCCATACATTTTGGCGAGGGTGTTTTTTTCAGCCTCAGCTCATATAAATATGTTTATATAATACACTGTGTATATTACAGATACCTATTACAACTATTGTGTTATTCAACCCACTGTCATCACAGCATGAAATCATCCATCCCATGTTATCAGGCTTTCATTCTGTGGTCCTGGAGGAGGTTTTGTAATTTTTCCTATTTTTCAGTAGATGGGGCAATTTACCTGCATTTTGGCCCCTAGACCAAACACATGCTATTTCTCTTGTGTCCTATAGGGGCCTCTGCCTCATAATAAGACAAAAAATAGACCACATTTAATACAAAACATAAAAATACTATATATGAAGTATATGGAAAATAACTGTTTTTGTTTTTATCATTTATAAAAACAGTGGCATCATGTAAACAAACTGGCATTTTAAGGGTCATAATCCTGAAATTTAATGGATATTTGGTCGTTATTATCAGGACTGATGTTGGTTGAAAGATGTGACCCAGTAAAAGTTCAGAATAATATTAATATATAGTATTTTTAATGGTAGTTTTTGACATGGAACATTTTTTGTACTAAATGTGGTTTGAGTAATTGTTTTCTGACTGGATGTAACTGATAAAAATCAGAAAACAAAGGTTTGGATTTACTTTACTTTAAAGAAGCAAGCACAGAGTGATTTACAGAAGCCCTGAGGGGCAAGTGAGAAATGTTTTTGAGAAATGTTTTTTTTACGGATTAAATGTTTTTTTTTCATGTGTTGACATGAGTAAAAAAAAATTTTTTTAGAAGTGACATTTTATTTTTCTCTGTGTGTGAACCCAGTGAAAAACTTTTTTCAAAAGAACTAGGGCTCATTTGTGTTTCTTTAAGTGTTTCTTTCTGTAATTCTCATTTTGACCCCAAGAAGCAGCAGTGCACCACTACTCATGTCCTAAATAAGATGAAAAGCATCCATGGTACTCCAGGGGAGTTTTCATTTCTCTGCACTCTAAACACAAGATGCATCTATTATATGTTAGTAAGTTATGTAACATGACTGCCATGTTTCTCTTGGGGAGAAATGTGTCATACTTGGTGCTACGCTGTAACACTGTGTATGATCAGCCTTCTCATCAATGGGTGTGTACAGTGAATAGTGAATCACGGCGACAACCGAGAGGAAGATGAAGAAAGTCCATATTTCTGACAGGAAATGACAGAGAACGAGTTGTTTGTGTCTGAGATGGAGGTTGGAAAACATTCTTCATTAATTCCATTCACGTTGTCCGTTTAGCAGCACAAGGACGGTGAAAGTCCAGCAGCCATCTACATTAAGCGACATGAAGAACATGGATCTATATTTAAGGTTTGATATGATGAAGTGAAATTAAATGTGAGATGAATCATTATGTGTAAAATAATGTCCCTCATGTTTAATTTCTGCTACCTGGCTTTAAGTTAACACCTCTGTGTCGCCAGTTTCTCCAGTCTCCACAATGTTTGTATGCAGCCTCTTGTGGTCAAAATGAGAATTACAGAAAGAGGCACTTAGAAAAATGAGCCTTACTTAAAATATGTGTTTCACTCCCTCTGAGGAGCAAGTGAGAAATATTTTTTCCTAATGCTTCATTTTCTAAGTTCAACATATTTTTTTCATGTGTCTAATTGAGAGAAAGATTATTATTTCCACCCTGTTGCAAACATGAATGAATGAAAACAAATAACTGGAACTTGAAAATAACAGAAAATGGAGCACTATAAAAATATAATTCTCACTTGTCCCTCAGGGGGAGTGAATTACAAAAAAAAAAAAAAATGTAAGGACTGAAAACATTTTTTTTTTTCACTCTTTCACTCATAAAACTGAACTTAGAAAATGGAGCACCAAAAAAAAAAAAAAAAAATCTCACTTGCCCCTCTGGGCTTCTGTAGTGATTTGAAGACTGCTGACATAAGATCAACACTGAGTGCTTCTCAGTCACAGTGTTGAAGTTGCACTTCATGATTGTGACTAAGAACCAGAGCAAGAATTTACATTGAAGTGTTAAACTCTCACCTGTGTCCTGTTGTCCGGTTCGTCTCCACGCTGAGGTGATTGCTCTGCAGCCCTTTTTTTTCTGGTCAAAAGAATAAATTAATTACAAAGTTTCAAAACTTACTGCTAAATTTTCCAATAATTATGTTCAAAGCTATATTAATCTGATGTACTCACCTTATCAGGAAGAAGAGAGCGAGCCCTATGATAGCCAGGATAACAACAGGTGTTGTTCCAATGACAGATGCAGATTTCCATAATTGTGGTGAAACTGTAATAATATAAAGACCTTGTGGTTAGGGTAAGGGTTAACTCTAACTGGGGTCTCACATAGTCAGTTTGTAACATTGCACTCATCAAGTTCATTGCAGAGATTTGGGAGCACAATGAACACTACAACGACAACAACAAAGCCCGAACAGGGCAAAATGACTCAGTAAAAATCCAGAACAGTGCAGGTAAAACTGTAGAAGTGCTCAATCACAGCAAGAACAGGAGGTCAGAGTGAAACAAGGAAGTCAGGATAAAAATAGATGGATGATTTTAAAGGACAGCATGAGTAATAACTGTACCGATGGCTTCTGCTTTCTCTTCCAGATAAGTCTGACTGAGTCCGGGGGTTTGTATAAATTGTGTCTGATCATTTGACCTCTCGCATTTCGTGCCCCATCTGACTTCTTTGTAGCAATGTTACCATATTCTGAGATTTCAGCTATTAAAGACTGCAATCTTTTTGTTTTTAAAACTGATCAGTGTACTCTCAATTTAAAGAAATGTCTGTTGAGAACAATCGACTGCTTGGACTCCATTATTTATGCATATATCTGAGGACATACATACATCTATACACACATTAAATCATCATGTCTGAAACATACCTGTCAGCTGTAAGGTGGAGTTATGACGTCCTCTTCTGTTCTGGGCTTCACAAGAATAATTCCCACTGTGTTCAGCTCTGAAGTCAGTGATGGTGAAGATCTGTCCTGATGCTTCTGGTGAGTCTTCATTCTCCTTGTACCAGGTGTAATTAGCTGCTGGGTTAGCATCACTGCTACAGGTCAGAGTCACTGAACTGCCCTCCACTATCTCAGCAGAGGGACTCACTGACACAGAGGGAAGCTTTGGAGCATCTGGAGGAGAACATGTACAGAGAGACAGACTAATCAATATTAGTCAACATTTTATTTTAGTTCCATTGTCAGTCTAAGTGACTTCCTAATGTTACTCACACTGAACGTCTATAAAAAGAGATGAAGAGTTGATCTCTCCATACTGATTCTCAGACTTGCAGTAGTAGTTCCCTCTGTCCTCAGAGCTGATGGAGGAGAAATGATAGATGCCTTCTGGTCCCTGAATCAGTTCTTGGTTCTCCTTGTACCAGGTGTAATTAGCTGCTGGGTTAGCATCACTGCTACAGGTCAGATTCACTGAACTGCCCTCCACTATCTCAGCAGAGGGACTCACTGACACAGAGGGAAGTCTTGGAGCATCTGGAGGAGAGGTGTACAGATTTGTCAGGTTACTTTCATCCATAAGAAAACTAGACAATGAACTGCAGGACAGGGCCTCAAAGAAGGAGGAGGATGTCAGTTCTGGTGAGGCAAAAATGATCCTTCAAATCACTTGAACTCAAAACATTCCGTCAATATTTGGGCAACTTTAAAACTTGGCAGTAAGGACATGACAGGATGTTAGTTTACTAATTAGTAAGAGATTTCTTATTGTATGTTATTATTGTAATAGAGTCAATTATTGTAAAGAAAATAGTTTGTTTGATGAAATGTTTCTAAGAACAGATCTAGTGACCCTGATGTGCAAAGCAGAGAAACTTTATATCCAACAACAAACACAAAAACATATTTGGAGCAAGTCTGGAGATATATACCACTGATATTAGCTTTAATACTAGCATGTATGATTTGGGAGAGATGTTTGACTCACACTGAACATCTATGAACACAGATGAAGAGTTCTGTCCATATTGGTTCTGGGCTTTGCAGGAGTAGTTCCCTCTGTCCTCAGAGCTGATGGAGGTGAGATAATAACTTCCTTCTGGACTTTGAAGCAGCTTGTAGTTCTCCTTGTACCAGGTGTATTTAGCTGCTGGGTTAGCATCACTGCTACAGGTCAGAGTCACTGAACTTCCCTCCACTATCTCAGCAGAGGGACTCACTGACACAGAGGGAAGTCTTGGAGCATCTGTAAAGATGAATACAGATTATTATCACTTGAAAAAGCATTTTAAATATTTCATTTCTTAGGTAGGTCAGGAGGTAGAAAGAAGTTTAAATCTGCTGCAGTTGCTCAGTGAACTACAGCAGGCGACTGACACTGAAACTGGAGGTGAAACTGATTGTTGCTGAGTTAATATGAAATGTTACACTTCCACAAAGATGCAGAGTCACAAAAATGTCACATTTATGCAAAAATGAACACAAATGGCAGTGCAGGTGGTGGAGTGGTTAAGAGCGCATGCCACATACACAGTGGACCCCTGTTCGAGTCCCAGCCAGAGGACCTTTGCTGCATGTCACACCCCCCTCTCTCCCATTATTTCTTGTCTCTGTACTGTCAAATAAAGGTGTCTATGCCTGAAAAAATCTTTAAAAGTTGGACCCAAAATCAAGATGCTCACAGAGACAGGCAGGTGAAGGAACAATAAGCGAACTTTAATGCTGTTAATCAAAGTCCAAAATTTTAAAAAGCAAGCAACAAAAAAGAAACAAAAAGAATCCATAAAATTGAAGAGTTATACAAAAACATTAAACAAACCCCAGAGCCCAGTTTGTATTAGAGGCCTGACAACGTAAAAAACAAAGACTGTGACATTTAATCTCCCGTCCTGTATTTCACTCACATGTCACATCAATAGAGATGTATTCAGACGTCCTCCTCCCCAGCTCGTTCTCAGCTGTACAGTTATACTCTCCAGCGTCAGAGGACTGGATGGAGCTGAAGACAAGCTGTGGTTCTTTACTGAGAGGTTGAATGTCTGGATCTCCATTCTCCTTGTACCAGGTGTATTTAGCTGCTGGGTTAGCATCACTGCTACAGGTCAGAGTCACTGAACTGCCCTCCACTATCTCAGCAGAGGGACTCACTGACACAGAGGGAAGCTTTGGAGCATCTGTAAAGATGAATACAGATTATTATCACTTGAAAGAGCATTTTAAATACTTTATTTCGTAGGTAGGTCAGCAGGTAGAAAGAAGTATAAATCTGCTGCAGTTGCTCAGTGAACTACAGCGGGCGACTGACACTGAAACTGAAGGTGACGTCTGATTGTTGCTGAGTTAAAATGAAAATCCAGAAGTGAAATGTTACATTTCCACAAAGATGCAGAGTCACAAAAATGTCACAGTTATGCAAAAATGGACGCAAAAACAAGACGCTCAGAGACAGGCAGGTAAAGGAATGACAAGTGAATGTTAATGCTGTTAATCAAAGTCCAAAATTTAAAAATGCAAGCAAGAAAAAGGAAACAAGAAGAATCCAAGAAATTAAAGAGTTATACAAAAACATTAAACAAACCCCACAGCCCAGTTTGTATTACAGGCCTGACAACATAAAAAACAATGAATGTGACATTTAATCTGCTGTCCTGTATTTCACTCACATGTCACATCAATAGAGATGTATTCAGACGTCCTCCTCCACAGCTCGTTCTCAGCTGTACAGTAATACTCTCCAGAGTCAGAGGACTGGATGGAGCTGAAGACAAGCTGTGGTTCTTTACTGAGAGGTTGAAGGTCTGGATCTCCATTCTTCTTGTACCAGGTGTATTTAGCTGCTGGGTTAGCATCACTGCTACAGGTCAGACTCACTGAACTGCCCTCCACTATCTCAGCAGAGGGACTCACTGACACAGAGGGAAGCTTTGGAGCATCTGGAGGAGATATGAACACGTATTAATGATAGATATCACAAAAAATTCACTATTTTGAAAAAAATGTCTGTGTTTCTTTTTGATTGTCTCCATTATCACAGCAGCTGTTCATATTGTAGGCTATTAGGAACTGACAGTCAATAACGAGCTGTTCATGATTTATAATTTTCAAAACCTTTACACATGGTTATCCATACTGTACATGCTGGTTGTGTTCAGGTCCTGTTTGCAGAGTCCTGACAGTGTGAATGTTGCTTCTCCTCTAGTTGTAGCAGTTTAACTTTATCCAGATACAAATCATTCTGCTGCATCTACAACTTTTAGAAGCCAGTGTGTCTGCATGTCTTTTTCTTCACACAGTGGATCAAACTCACAGACTGGAGGAGAGCTGTAGTTCTCATGTCCTTTCAAAGCACAAGAGATGATGTCTCCAGGATGAACCCGGCCTTTAAAAGAAGATGTCTCCACCCCTGTGACTTTCTGTCCGTTGTTGAACCAGACGTAGGAAAGACGACCAGCTGGACTGCAGCTGCTGTGACACTTCAGCTCTGCCTCAGTATCAGACTGGTGGACTGTTATTCTGGTCACCTGCACCTGCAGAGCTGGATATGAGAACAAGAAACAATATTATTATCACTGGTTCTAACAGAAATCAGTGATAGATGTACATACACGACAACACAACAGTTACTGTTCCTAGAACTAGCAGTGAACATTAGTGCCAACACAACAGTAATTATTACACAATCTCATCATGATCCATCATTTTCAACATGTTCACTGTTTCTAAATGTACTATGTTGATGTTTTACATCAGTGTGTGTTCATCAGTACCTGTGACAGTCAGAGATGTAGCAGGTAAACTACTGTTCCACTCAGACCATCCTGTTGTGAATTTAAAATGATACTGAGCTGAATCACTCTCTGTCAGGTCAGTGATTCTCAGAGTGGAGCGTCCTGTCTCTGATTCAAGGACCTGAACACGACCTGCAAACTGAGAGTCTTCACTAAGGTCCTCAGGCTGTGAAGGACCCTGCCACTGATGAGAACGTTCAGGACTGAACCAGAATTTGGACGTGATAATGTCATAACTGCTGTAAGTGCAAGAGATGTCCACTGATGAGCCTTTGGAGGCACAGATGCTTCTGTCAGTGTAAATCACTTTGTAGCAGGGTCGATCATAGACACCTGAAAGATAAAACAAAGTTTTGATCATTTTTAAACCAGAGTTGATGAAGAGTCACAATGAGGGTCTCCATATTAAAATACATGTAATTATAAGACTCCATCAGATTGGTGTTATGTTAGTGTAGTAAACTCACACACTGGAGGAGAGGGGAAATCCTCATGTCCTTTAACAGCACAGGAATAACTGTCTGCATAATTAAAGTAGTTTGAATAAGTAGAAGATGTTTGTGACTGAATTTTCTGTCCATTTTTGTGCCAGATGTAGGAAGAACGGTCAGGTAGACGACAACTGCTGTGACACTTCAGCTCTCTCCAGCTAGAATGTGAGGATCCGCTCACCTTCACCTGGAGATCTGAATGTGAAGAAGGAACAAGAAAGTTATTTTAGACAAACTGTCAACAAACTCACAAAACACATTTATGTCATTGTTGTCTAGATGTTGAACATTTGGAAATAATTAAGATAGGAATGAAAATGTTACCTGTGACAGACAAAGTGACTCCAGGTGAACCAGTATATTTCCCCTTTTCTTGTTCTGTAATGAATCTGAACTTGTACTCAGCTGAGTCAATCTCCCCCAGGTCTGTGATTCTCAGACTGCAGTCCTTGTTACCACAGTTATACTGTACACGACCTGAATACTCTGGGTCCGTTCTCAGATCCGGAAAAACACCATTACTGTCTTTTGTGAACCAGAATCTATTCTCAACTCTCTTTACTGTGGATGGGTATCTGTAGGTGCAGTTTATGTCCACTGTTGATCCTTTTAAGGCACAGATCTCAGTAGAGCTGTAAGTCACTCCCCAGTCATCCTGACCCTGTATCACTGTAACACAAGAAGACATCAGACTCATGAATACATCAAAGATAAAACTGTTTTGCTTTTCTAGATCTTAACTGAAGTACACTTGCAAAACTTTAACTTGTCTCTACTTGTTGACTTTGATAAATTATTGTACATGGCTGCTGCAGTAGCTCCATAGTTTCTCCATGAGGGACATTTTTATGATTTCTTGAAGGGGATGAACAGGATCAGACACAATTTGTCAGACTGGTGTAACACATCCCAGAAAGACTTTGAGTTAAAAAACACCCAGCAGACGCAGAAATAGGTGTGATTACAGCCCGCAGCGAGACTTCACTCAACAAGATGAAGGGGAAGTGACACACTGATCTGCATGTCTCATCTGACTTCCCCAGGCTTCCTTAGGTAAATGTTACTTCCTCCTTAAAAAAGTGCATCAATTTACAGGTCAAATCTAAGAACATAGTCATCTCAGAACGACTAAATCAATTAAATCTTCTTCACCTTGGGTGGCTCTGACTGTAAATACCTGCAGTGTAACTCTACAACATAAATGTAGATATACAGTACCTGGTACAGTGAGGAGAAGGACGACTAATCCACTCGCTGCTGCAGGTAAACTCATAGCTGCTCCTCTCATCTCCCTGTGGCTTCAGCGTCAATAAGATGCCTGCAGGTAAATAATGTCCAGGAGCAGTATTAGTAGTACAAGTAAGACGCTAACCTCATGAGGAAGGAGACCGTCTTGATAACTTGTCTGTTCTGCTCTGAAAGCAGCAGACAGAAGTAGAATTGTTAAAAAGCAACCAACTTTCTTCCTCTTCACATCATTTACATACATGATGGCAGAAGATTCAACTTGTTTTGTTGTTTTTTGCAAACAATGAACTTATTAAAGTAAATATTCACACAAAAATGTAAAATTCAGTCGTTAGCCTCATGCTGATGTCAAGCTTGTGCTTCGATAAGCAGCTACAGTGAAGATTCAGGCTTAGAAAAGATGTAACAGCCCTTCTGACAGTTTGACATATCACTTCACAACTTCATTGCATGTTGACGTATGAAAAACTGCCCTCACACCATGGTGTCTATTTTTATAAGCAGCGACAGCACGACTGTTGTCTTGAGCACTGCCTCATGCGGGGCACCATTATGTATTACTCATGGGGTGTTTAAAGGTGATCTAAGGTAAATTGGATCATGTTATTTATCATGATAAATAATTATCCCTGATAATAATTAATTATTATTGATAGCCAAATTTAACCTAAAACTCCCTTTTAATGCTCCTTGAGTACTACAGGTGTGTGTGTGTGTCCTGGGGACACCCACTGTAGCAAGAACTACTACAGAGACAGTTTTGAGAACATGGCTAGGTGTTTTTATGTCTCTGTCAGATTTTGTCACCACACTATCAACTCATCATCGTACAAGATGCAGTAACAAAACTTTACAGACATGGAGTTGAGATCAAAATGATGGCAAGAGTTCAAGAATGGTTGTGGGCCAAACACCTGAAGAAGAAGAGGAAGGGGCAACTGGTGTCCCTATTTTTGCCCATGACCCGGATTTTTTTTAAGTGGTGGGTCACTGAAGCACTGTTTCAATCATCGTCCACTATAAGACATTATGTTAAGAGATGTTTAATGTTGTGTTAAAAGGTCACCTTATAAGTATGGTCTGAAATATCTAATAAATCTGGCACAGTTCATCAACCAATTAACTTATTCAGTAAGTATGATACTTTATTGATCTGCAGGGTAAAATAAACATGTTACAGAAGCAGAAGAGTAAGACTGAGAGGTCAGGAAAAAAATACACTGCACAAATGTGTTGACACATTTTTATGTTTTATCCGTACATTTATCTCGTAGCATCACTTCCGAACCTTTACAAGCCTTCTTGCCTAAACTTTATCTGACCATTAGAGCAAAAATCATGTTTGGAAATGTCCAGACATTAAACAATGTAGTGGTTTCATGCTTAGAAATGCTGAAACACCACTACATTGCCCTCCACTTCCTGATATATATGAAGTCAGCTCATAAAAAAGTAACATGAACATGATGTGACACAGTATGTACAACATAAATTTTAGGATATTCATAGTTTGCAGTTTAGCTCCGACGCCTGAGAGGCAGCACATCACTTGTTGTACAACTACTTCAGGAGTGTTTTGGCGGCTGCAGGGGAGATTTGGGAGGCAGAACAGTTGTCAGGGACTAATTCAAAGATAAAAAACAAAAGTTCACTGAATATTGAACTTTCATTTATCAGGTTGCTGTAAAAAGCATATTACAAGTTACATTTACAATTAAATGGATAATAAAGTCACAAAATACTTCAAACATTCTTCCACTAAGCTGATCACTGGTGTATGTTAATTTCATAAATCTAAGCTTCTCTAAGATATATAATTGTCTCTATTGCATATTCCTGCTTTAATACAAATGTTGTGAAGAAATAGAAATACCAGACTATAAATGCAGGTCAGCGGGTTTTGTTGACGGTGCTGTACAACACAGCTGGATCCTCTGCAGCTCCCTGACCTCTGGCTCTAAGAAGAAAAAAGATAAATAAAACAATTCTCATCTCAGCAGTGATAATAATAAAGATAGATGAAGGAGAATCCAAAAGCAATGAATGCATTTCAAAGTGAAGTCATTTTAATCTTGCACAGTGTTCCTGTGTGAAGATCCGCTCACCTCTGGGCGGTACTGGCACTGTTAAATCTGACAGCAGCATACTCGACTTCCTGTTGCTCTACGTGTCTTCGAGGCTGAGCTGGTCTGGTTTTGGAGTACAGATTATCTGCCTGGTTGCTGGAGAAGTGGACGCTGGCGTAATGAATGTCGTTCTGCTCCTCCGGCTGTCCCTGGTCAGGTAGACATAAACAGAATTACTTTCAGCTACATATTTTATATGAGTCCTTCATTTGAACAGTGCATTCTTGCAGAGGATTGAAACCAGGATGAAAACAGCTGAAGCAGAAGCAGCTGTGGCATGAAGTCCATCTCTGTCAGATGAGTTTTCTAGAAGCCCTTAAAGACGTTGAGTGACTCAGCAGTATGAATAAACAGTTTTATTTCTTCTCAAGTTAAATACATAACTATCCTCACCTGTTCCCTGTCGTCTGGTCTCTCTTCAGCCTCAGTAGATTCCCTGGAAGCCCTCTTTTTCCTGGTTAGAAGAGTTAATTAAAACATAAATGAACAATAAATAGCAGTGATTGAACATTCAGTGATTCAGTAAAACAGAACTGCTCACCTGATCCGCAGGTAGACAAAGTGAGATATGATAGCGACAGAGAGGGATATGATAGCGACAGAGAGGGATATGATAGCCAGTAGAACGACAGTTATTGTTCCAGCAGCCACAGATTTCCCTGATCCTAAGAAATGGTGATCAAAAGGAAACAGACAGTTATCAGTAAGTAATCAGGGGGTTACAGCATGTTTTGGTCTGTTGATCCTATAGAGCGATATATGATAAAACAAGGGGGAAAAAACTTAGATATCCTGGATAATAGTATGATAGTGCATGTGAGCGTATTGAATCAATTTATGTCCTGCTCAGTATAGGTGGACTACCTGTCTATCTGTGGACACATGTAGTATAGTACATGACCTAGAGATTAGGTTGAAAAATAAACTCAACAGTGCCCTATGCAGGACAAAAAATGTAACACACAGTTTCTAAATTACATTACTGACATACTGTCAATAAACTGATATGGTTAAATATTTAGACCAAGGTGGTATTTGAGTCCAAATGTGCAATCTAGTTCAAGTTAAAACAACCATGCTGTAAAATGAGTATGTCAAAGCTTTTCTCATCATCATCAGTTTTGGTAGTCGAGGTCTAAAGAGGTCAATAGGACAGTATCATCTGCGTACAACCATATGCCATCCTAACAAACCAATAAATGTGCAGTTTTCACACCTGGGCTCAATACTGACATTTTTTCCACATGTATTATGAGCAGGAGAGATCACAAGACAAAAGCCAACAGCCACATTGGATCTGTTTGGCAGGAGCCCAACAATAAAGATGATTTATTCTTCTGCTTTGTCAAATAAAAAAAACTGTAATTTTACGTACTATCGACCAAGTATATCAACTGTACTACCATGAAAAATGTACCTGACTCAACAGTCAGATGTACGGTGGTTTCATTTCTTCCTCTTCTGTTCTGGGCTTCACAGGAGTAATTCCCACTGTGTTCAGCTCTGATGTCAGTGATGGTGAAGACCTGTCCTGATGCTTCTGGTGAGTCATCATTCTCCTTGTACCAGATGTAATTAGCTGCTGGGTTAGCATCACTGCTACAGGTCAAAGTCACTGAACTGCCCTCCAGTATCTCAGCAGAGGGACTCACTGACACAGAGGGAAGCTTTGGAGCATCTGGAGGAGAATTAAGGAGACTTATGTCATTCACATCAGACATTCCTGCAGATTTTCCCTCTACAACATCCGCAGGATCCTGTCTTTCTTCACAAAGGACGCAATGCAACTCCTAGTCCAAGCGCTGGTCATCTCCTGCCTGGACTACTGCAACTCACTGTTGGCTGGACTCCTAGCCTCCACGACTAAACCATTGCAACATATCCAGAACGCTGCAGCACGCCTTGTTTTCAATCTACCCAAATTTTCCCATGTGACCCTACTCCTCCGTGACCGCCACTGGCTTCCTGTTGCGGCCCACATGTGATTTAAGACGATGATGCTGGCTTACAAGGTTGTAAACGGAACAGCCCCCTTCTACCTCCAAACACTGGTGATACCACACACCACAGCGCAAGCACTTTGCTCTACTACATCAGCTGGTCAGCTGGTAACGCCATCGTTGAGAGAAAACAACGGTCCCTCAGCAAAGTGGCAACTCTTTTCTGTTCTGGTGCCTCAGTGGTGGAACGAACTTCGGACCAATTTCAGGACAGCAGAACCACTCGCTATCTACCGCAAAAGCCTCAAGACTCATTTATTCAGACTTCTCCTCGACCCAGCATAGCATGACCCCCCCGCCAAAGAAAAAAATTAAATAAAACCTATATGCACTTGTTTGTTCTTATCCTTAGCACTTAAATCATAGCACTTATGTACTTAAGGTATCCTTGATGAACAGCAGCTACGATGCTCAGATGGGGGCTTGAAAATTGTTTCTATTCCTTATTTTTTACTTTATCGACGATGATATCTTTCTTGTGACAAATGTACTATTGTAAGTCACTTTGGACAAAAGCTTCTGCTAAATGCCCTAAATGTAAATGTATGATGGCTTTGTCACATGTTACATTTTGGATTAAGGTCATGTGTTTTGTGAACTTTGTGAATTTTGCCTTTTTAGAGCTATCACTTTTCAACTTGCACAGATAGACCACAGTTGACAGTAAATACACATTGTATCTCTGGAGATATGTGTGTAAATATGTGAAGCAGGTTCACTGTAGCTACAAGACATATGTCTCTTAACGCTGAGTCAGCAGGACATCAGAGTTGCTGATGTTTTGTACTCACACTGAACATCAACTGATACAGAAGATGACATGATCTCTCCATACTGATTCTCAGACTTGCAGGAGTAGTTCCCTCTGTCCTCAGAGCTGATGGAGGTGAAATGATAGACGCCTTCTGGTCCTTGAAGCAGTGTTTGTTTTTCCTTGTACCAGATGTAATTAGCTGCTGGGTTAGCATCACTGCTACAGGTCAGAGTCACTGAACTGCTCTCCACTATCTCAGCAGAGGGACTCACTGACACAGAGGGAAGCTTTGGAGCATCTGGAGAAGATATGAACGTATTTAACATTAATTTTGGGATGCAGATGAGTTTTAACAGTGAAACTGAATGTTTATATATTTATTAAAAGGGTGAATAAGATTTAAGAGCCAAATATGAGTTATGAAGTAGGTGTTGCAGTTTGAGTCACTCCTTTACAAAATGTATTTAAAAACTAGTCACCGTCTTGTTACTTTGAATATAAAAATGTAAGATTTAATTTGTGACATAGTGAAGGAGAAATGAAAAATTTGATGTCTGTCCTTTAAGGAGAAATATTTTTCTTTATTTGTTGACATATAAAAGACTGCAGCAAGTGTGTCTGTGTGTGTGTTTGTGTATTGGGAGTATTTGAATTATGAACATTAAACTCTAAGAGGAGACTAGAAGAATTTTCTTGCAGTTTTAAGGAGAAACACAGAGGTAAATTATATATAAAGGTGGCTCTATATAATTATTGATATTATATTCCTGGTTAGCACAAGATACAAAATCAATATATTTCATATTTCCTTTGCTGCAGTCAAAGCTTCCTCTACATTGGTGTCCTCCAGTGAATTTATGGTACAAACTGATGATGTTGGTTCTGTGATTTAATCACTTTCTACAATACTAAAAAAGTTGCCTTGTCATCAAATCCTGTCAGTAATTTTGTTTTCATGTATCTGGTGAAACAAACTACTAATATAGGAACCTCATTTCTCAGAGACAGGGTTGATAACAGGACTCTGGACACATCAGATGTTGGATGTCTATTTATGTGTGGTAGCATCTGAAACTTTAGAGGCGGTTTTCTTGATCAATTAACATCTTATTTACAAATTGTTTCCAGATCTGCACAAACATCATTTCATCATCTGCTGTAGCTGCTCAGTGAACAACAGCAGCAGACTGTGAAGGTGAAACAGGCAGAGCTGGAGAAAGTGCACGATCAGCAAAACACCTGACTGGGTTATAAAGTTTAAAAAGTTGTCATTAGTTGATTTAAATCAGCTACATTTTACTCACATTTCACATTAATAGAGATGTATTCAGATGTCCTCCTTCCCAGCTCGTTCTCAGCTGTACAGTAATACTCTCCAGAGTCAGAGGACTGGATGGAACTGAAGACAAGCTGTGGATCTTTACTGAAAGGTTGAAGGTCTGGATCGCCATTCTTCTTGTACCAGGTGTATTCATCTGCTGAGTTAGCAGCATTGCTACAGGTCAGAGTCACTGAGCTGCCCTCCACTATCTCAGCAGAGGGACTCACTAACACAGACTGGACCCTCAGGGGATCTGGTTGAGACAACATAAACACATTTTACATTTAAGTTCAATATTTGTGTTGGCATTAGGGATCCACATAAGGCACACATCAGAAAAAACTGAAGCTAGTTCATCTGACTTGATTCAAATTCAAAACATAAAGCACACAAAGACTCAAAATGTCTCACAGTTCATCAGTGCTGAAGGCAGCAGATCAAGGAAATGATCCTGGTTCAGTGTCTTTGGACAGTTTCATGTTTACTCATCAACTCTAGTAGTTAAATAAGAGGAGTGCACATGAAATCTTTTCACAAGTTGGCAAAAGAACATGAGTGGAAAGAATGAAGTTAGATACTTCATTGTCTCTCTTCATTCATGTTTTGTGAACTAACCAGAATCAAAACAATTAAAACCTGAAACCATCAAGTGTTTTGTATCAGAGCTGGGATTTGGTTGTCACCCTATTCTGCACAATGAATCACAGATATCACTGAATTACATGTAGTTAAGGTCCAGTACAACAGGTCGGCTCAAAAGGCTCCACCAGGTGTTATTTCAGTGGACGACTGTAAGTAAACTCACACAGTGGACGAGAGCGGCAGTTCTCATGTCCTTCTACAGCACAGGAAAAGCTGTCTGTAGGAGTGAAGGAGACTGAACAATAAGAAGATGTTTGTCCCTGAATGATCCGTCCATTCTTGTACCAGTCGTAGCGAAGATGACCAGGTAGAAGACGACTGCTGTGACACATCAGCCGTGCCCAGAGTTCAGAGGGAAAGGCATGTGATCTGTCCACCCTCACCTGCAGATCTGAGTATGTGAATAAGAAATCGTAGTCTTCATTTATACTGAATTTTAACACACACACACACACACACACACACACACACACACACACACAAAAGACAACGATATTGAAACCCAGAACTGAATAATATTCAGATGAAAATCTTACCTGTGACAAACAAAGTGACTCCAGGTGAACCAGTATATTTCCCATCTGGTTGGTCTGTAATGAATCTGAACTTGTACTCAGCTGAGTCGCTCTCTCTCAGGTCTGTGATTCTCAGAGTGCAGTCGTTGTTAACACAGATATACTGCACACGACCTGAATACTCTCGGTCTGTTCCCAGATCCGTATAGAGACCATAACTGTCTTTTGTGAACCAGAATCTACCCTCAACTCTCTGTACAGTGGATGGGAATCTGTAGGTGCAGCTCATGTCCACTGTTGATCCTTTTAAGGCACAGATCTCAGTAGAGCTGTAAGTCACTCCCCAGACATCCTGACCCTGTATCACTGTAACACAAGAAGACATCAGACCCATAACAACAACAAAGATAATACTTTGTGTTTTTGCTTTTTTAGATCTTAACCGAAGTACACTTGCAAAACTTTAGCTTGTCTCTACTTGTTGACTTTGATAACTTATTGTAAATGGTTGCGGCAGTAGCTCCATAGTTTCTCCATGAGGAACATTTTTACGATTTCTTGAAGGGGATGAACAGGATCAGATACAATTTGTCAGACTGGTGTAACATATCCCAGAAAGACTTTGATTTAAAAAAAACATCCAACACACACAGAAATAGATGTGATTACAGTCCACAGCGAGACTTCACTCAACAAGATGAAGGGGAAGTGCGTTCACACTGATTTGCATGTCTCATCTGACTTCCCCAGGCTTCCTTAGGTAAATGTTACTTCCTTGTTTGAAGTGCATCAATTTATAGATCAAATCTAAGAACGTAGTCATCTAAGAAAGACTAAATCAATTAAATCTTCTTCACCTTAGGTGGCTCTGACTGTAAATACCTGTAGTGTAACTCTACAACATAAACGTAAATATACAGTACCTGATACAGTGAGGAGAAGGACAACTACTCCACTTGCTGCTGCAGGTAAACTCATAGCTGCTCCTCTCATCTCCCTGTGTGGCTTCATAGTCAGTAAGATGCCGGATGCAGGTAAATTATGACCAGGAGCAGTATTAGTAGTACAAGTAAGACGCTAACCTCTTGAGGAAGGAGACCGCCTTGATAACTTGTCTGTTCTGCTCTGAAAGCAGTAGACAGAAGTAGGGTTGTTAAAAACACAACCAACTTTCTTCCTCTTCACATCATTCACATACATGATGAGCTAGAGGGCAGAAGATTTAACTTGTTTTTGCAAACAATGAACTTCTTCAAGTAAATGTTCACACAAAAGTAAAACATTCAGTCGTTATCTACTCGTTAGCCTCATGCTGATGTCAAGCTTGTGCTTCGATCAGCAGCTACAGTGAAGATTCAGGCTTAGAAAAGGTGTAACAGCCCTTCTGACAGTTTGACATATCACTTCACAACTTTATTGCATGTTGACGCATGAAAAACTGCCCTCACACCATGGTGTCTATTTTTTATAAGCAGCGACAGCATAATTGTTGTGTTGTGCACTGCCTCACATGGGGCACCATTATACATTACTTATGGAGCATTTAAAGGTGATCTAAGGTAAATTGGATCTTATTATTCATCATGATTAATAATTATCCCAGATAATCATTAATTATCATTGATAGCCAAATTTAACCTAAAACTCCCTTTTAATGTTCCATGAGTACTACAGGTGTGTGTGTGTGTGTGTGTGTCCTGGGGACACCGACTGTAGCAAGAACTACTACAGAGGCAGTTTTGAGAACATCGCTAGGTGTTTTTATGTCTCTATCTTTCTGTGGACAGATTTTGTCACCACACTATCGTCACAATCATACAAGATGCAGTAACAAAACTTTACAGGCGTGGAGTTGAGATCAAAATGAAGGCAAGAGTTCAAGGATGGTTGTGGGCCAAACACCTGAAGAAGAGGAAGGGGCAAGTGGTGGCCCTCTTTTTGCCCATGACCCACATTTGTTTTAAGTGGTGGGTCACTGAAGCACAGTTTCAAACATCATCCACTCTAAGACATCATGTAAAGAGATTTTTAATGTTGTGTTAAAAGGTCACCTTGCAGGTATGGTCTGAAATATCAAATAAATCTGGCACAGTTCATCAATCAACTAATTAATTCAGTATGATACTTTATTGATCTCCAGGATAAAATAAACATGTTACAGAACCACACGAGTCAGACTAAGAGGTCAGAAAAAACAATCCAACCGCACAATTACGTTTTCAAAAACTTTTTTATGTTGCATTTGTACTTTATGTTTCTTTATGCACGATTATCAAATTTATGTTGTAGCAACACTGTGCTAATGGTCTGATAAGGTTTAGGCAAGAAGAACACTTGATAGGGTTGGGAAAAGATCATGTTTGGAAATGTCCGGATGTTAAATAATGAAGTGGTTTCATACTTACAAATGCTGAAACACCACCACATTGACCTCCACTTCCTGATATGAAAGTCAGCTCATAAACAGGTAATATGAACATGATATGACACGTATTGTAGACATGTCGATGTAGTATGTACAACATAAATTTGAGGATATCCATAGTTTGCAGAAACATAAAATGACAACATTTTATTTTGGTGACTGAGCTGCAGGAGAAATGAGAAAGAACTTTGAACTTCAAAAGTAATATGTACAAAAAATAACGTGATGTAAAATAAGCTAGCTACTGAGACATCAGTGATCTTGTAGCGATTGTTTAAAGCTGGTTATAAAGAAATGGACCATAATACATTGAAACAGCAGAGATTTCTGATAACTCTCAGTTTGAAGTGTGTCTCTAAAAAAAAGAACCTCAGTTTTTGAGAGATCTTTGTTGTACTCCTCTGTCCCAACATGACTCAGGACACACTACTGTAGATGTGAACACACAAAACAGAGGTAGGGCTAAGTGGTTGGGGCAAAGGGGTGTATTGGGATTAGGGCTGTCACAATATCGGATTTTAACAACACAATTATAACAGCCCAAATAACAATATTATCTCAACAACTATAGAGAAATTGGAAACAATAATGCTCAGTGAATTCATCTTTAACTTTGTTTACTGTGTGTTTTGTCTCTTTTTTGGCAAATGAATTACACTCAAAATATGAGTGTAGGGAGGTGGAGAGAAAGCCTCTTACCATAACTGTACTAATGTGTACAAAAATAAAAATTACACTCAACTAGCATCAAGGTGCATTACATCACCTACCACGACAAAGTGGGAAGAGAAAGAAACAGAAAGAGGCAATGTATTAATTACAAGCTGCTATCAGATTTGTAATATCAAAACTATTAGTATTTAATTTCTTTTATATCTGATTATTGTCAATATAGTTATATTGTACCACTTCTAATTGAGATTGGGTCTTAGACTTCTACAGTTTGGTCTGAGAGTAATTCACAAAGTATTTTATCCCTATCATTAGCTCAAACGCCTGAGAGGCATCACATCACTTGTTGTACAACTACTTGGCGGCTGCAGGGGAGATTTGGGAGGAAGAACAGCTGTCAGAGACTAATTCAAAGATAAAAGATAGAAGTTCACTGAATATTGAACTTTCATTTATCAGATTGCTGTAAAAGGCATGTTAAAAGTTATATTTACAATGAAATGGATAATAAAGTCATAAAATACTTAACACATTCTTCCACTAAGCTGAACACTGGTGTATGTATAAGTTCATAAATCTAAGCTTCTCTAAGATATATAATTGTCTCTATTGCTTATTCCTGCTTTAATACAAAAGTTTTGAAGAAACAGAAATATCAGACTATAAATGCAGGTCAGCGGGTTTTGTTGATGGTGCTGTACAACACAGCTGGATCCTCTGCAGCTTCCTGACCTCTGGCTCTAAGAAGAAAAAAGATAAATAAAACAATTCTCATCTCAGTAGTGATAATAATAAAGATAGATGAAGGAGAATCAAAAAGCAATGAATGCATTTCAAAGTGAAGTCATTTTAATCTTGCACAGTGTTCCTGTGTGAAGATCCGCTCACCTCGGGGCGGTACTGGCACTGTTAAATCTGACAGCAGCGTACTCGACATCCTGTTGCTCCACGTGTCTTCGAGGTTGAGCTGGTCTGATGTTGGAGTACAGATCATCTGCCTGGTTGTTGGAGAAGTGGACGCTGGCGTAATGAAAGTCATCCTGCTCCTCCGGCTGTCCCTGGTCAGGTAGACATAAACAGAATTACTTTCAGCTACATATTTTAGTCTTTTTAGTCTTTCATTTGAACAGTGCATTCTTGCAGAGGATTGAAACCAGGATGAAAACAGCCGAAGCAGAAGCAGCTGTGGTAATAATGGAACTAATATCCCTGATGTCAAAAGTGCAACATGAAGTCCTCCTCTGACAGATGAGTTCTCTAGAAGCCCTTAAAGACACTGAGTGACTCAGCAGTATGAATAAACAGGAGTCAGACTGGGTTTTATATCTTCTAGAGTTAAATACATAACTATCCTCACCTGTTCCCTGTCGTCTGGTCTCTCTTCAGCCTCAGGAGATTCCCTGGAAGCCCTCTTTTTCCTGGATAGGAGAGTTAATTAAAACATAAATGACTGACTGTTTTAATTCTAAATTGCTCTGATTGAACATTCAATGATTCAGTGGAACAGAACTGCTCACCTGATCCACAGGAAGACAGAGAGGGATATGATAGCCAGGAGAACGACAGTGATTGTTCCAGCAGCCACTGATTTCCCTGATCCTAAGAAATGGTGATCAAAAGAAAACAGACAGTTAATCAGGGTGTTTCAGCATGTTTTGGTCTGTTGGTCCCATAGAGTTAATAAGATAAAAGAAGAGGGAAAAAAAGATATCCTGGATCATAGTGCATGTGTGGATATTAAATCAATCAATGTCCTGCTCAATATGGGTGGACTGTCTGTCAGGCTGTGGACACATGTAGTATAGTACATGACATAGAGATCAGGTTGAAAAATAAACTCCACAGTGCCCTCTGCAGGACAAAAAATGTAATGCACACTTTTTTAAATGACATTGGATTACATTTCTGACATAATGGCAATAAGCTGATATGGTTAAATATTTAGACCAAGGTGGTATTTGAGTCCAAATGTACACTCTAGTTCAAGTGAAAACAACCATGTCATGTTTCACTGCTGTAAATGCACAGGACTAAAATGAGTATGTCAGAGCTTTTCTCATCATCATCAGTCTTGGCAGTCGAGGTCTAAAGGAGTCAGTAGGACAGAATCATCTGCGTACAATAATGCACCATCCAAACGAACCAATAAATGGGCAGTTTTCACATCTGGGCTCAAGAATAAAGACAAAACTCCTGCTCTGAGTGCACAGGGAGTTGAGACTCTCAAGAAGTAATGACTGTGCTTGAAACTGCAGCAGGACACCCACAGAAATATCAGGGGACACGTTTTTGAACATTTTCAAGGCAGACACTTGGAAACAAGATTATTATATTTCTATGAGCCCTTCATCATGTAACAGAGAACAAAAACTGTGACCACTGTATCACGTAAAATAAAATCTGATCTGACCTACCTTTGTCTCAGGTTTTATCTCTAGTTAAAATAGGATGACTCCCTGGAAGTCACCTCTTTTCTGCCTCCTATCCAGAGGATGTGACTGTCAGGTTAAGATGCCTCACAGAGTGACTCTTGTCCTACAATATCCACAGGTGAGGTCAACAATTCTCTCCTCTTACTGAAAACATTTATGCTGATACATTCCTTGATTTTTTACATTATTTCTACATGACTACGTATATCATCTGCACTACCATCAAAGACATACCTGCCACAGGTGTGTGAGCAGGAGAATGAAGTTAACTTACCTGCAACAGTCAGATGTACGGTGGTTTTATTTCTTCCTCTTCTGTTCTGGGCTTCACAGTAATAATTCCCACTGTGTTCAGCTCTGAAGTCAGTGATGGTGAAGATCTGTCCTGATGCTTTTGGTGAGTCTTCATTCTCCTTGTACCAGGTGTATTTAGCTGCTGGGTTAGCATCACTGCTACAGGTCAGAGTCACTGAACTGCCCTCCACTATCTCAGCAGAGGGACTCACTGACACAGAGGGAAGCTTTGGAGCATCTGGAGGAGATTTAAAGAGACTCATGTCATTCACATCAGATGATGGCTTTGTCACATTTACATTTTGGATTGAGGTCATGTGTTCTGTGAACATAAACTTGTATTTTGCCTTTTTAGAGCTATCGTCTTTCAACCTACACAAATACACCACAGTTAACAGTAAATACACATTATATCTCTGGAGATATGTTTGTAAATATGTGAAGCAGGTTCACTGTGACTACAAGTCATATGTCTCTTAACGCTGAGTCAGCAGGACACCAGAGTTACTGATGTTTTGTACTCACACTGGACATCGACAGATACAGACGAGGACATGATCTCTCCATACTGATTCTCAGACTTGCAGGAGTAGTTCCCTCTGTCCTCAGAGCTGATGGAGGAGAAATGATAGACGCCTTCTGGTCCTCGAAGCAGTTCTTGTTTCTCCTTGTACCAGGTGTATTTAGCTGCTGGGTTAGCATCACTGCTACAGGTCAGAGTCACTGAACTGCCCTCCACTATCTCAGCAGAGGGACTCACTGACACAGAGGGAAGCTTTGGAGCATCTGGAGGAGAAAACATGAACACATTTTACATTGAATTTTGGGATGCAGATTAATTTTCTCAGTGAAACTGGATATTTATTGTTTATTATAAATGGTATTATATTCCTGGTTAGCACAAGCTACAAAATCAATATGTTTTATATTTCCTTTGCTGCAGTCAGAGCTTCCTCTACATTGGTGTCCTCCAGTGAATTTATGGTACAAACTGATGATGTTGGTTCTGTAATTTAATCTCTTTCTACAATACTAAAAAAGTTGCCTTGTCATCAAATCCTGTCAGTAATTTTGTTTTCATGTATCTGGTGAAACAAACTACTAATATATGAAGATCATTTCTCAGAGACAGGGTTGATAACAGGACTCTGGACACATCAGATGTTGGATGTGTATTTATGTGTGGCAGCATCTGAAACTTTAGAGGTGGTTTTCTGGATCAATGAACATCTGTGCAGATCTGGAAACTATTTGTAAATCAAACATCATTTCATCATCTGCTGTAGCTGCTCAGTGAACAACAGCAGCAGACTGTGAAGGTGAAACAGGCAGAGCTGGAGAAAGTGCACAATCAGCAAAACACCTGACTGGGTAATAAAGTTTTAAAAAGTTGTCATTAGTTGATTTAAATCAGCTGCATTTTACTCACATTTCACATTAATAGAGATGTATTCAGACGTCCTCCTCCCCAGCTCGTTCTCAGCTGTACAGTAATACTCTCCAGAGTCAGAGGACTGGATGGAGCTGAAGACGAAGCTGTGGTTCTTTACTGAGAGGACGACGGTTTGCATTTCTGTTCTTCTTGTACCAGGTGTAATTAGCTGCTGGGTTAGCATCACTGCTACAGGTCAGAGTCACTGAGCTGCCCTCCACTATCTCAGCAGAGGGACTCACTGACACAGAGGGAAGCTTTGGAGCATCTGGAGGAGAAAACATGAACACATTGTACATTTAATTTCAATATGTGTGTTGGCATTAGGGATCCACATCAGGCACACATCAGAAAAACTAAAGCTAGTTCATCTTACTTTTGATTCAAATTGAAAACATAAAGCACACAAAGACTCAAAATGTCTCACAGTTCATCAGTGCTGAAGGCAGCAGATCAAGGAAATGATCCTGGTTCAGTGTCTTTGGACAGTTTCATGTTTACTCATCAACTCTAGTAGTTAAATAAGAGGAGTGCACATGAAATCTTTTCACAAGTTGGCAAAAGAACATGAGTGGAAAGAATGAAGTTAGATACTTCATTGTCTTCATTCATGTTTTGTGAACTAACCAGAATCAAAACAGTTAAAATCTGAAACCATCAAGTGTTTTGTATCAGAAATTAGAGAATGGCTAATTAAAAACTAATTAATACAAGTGTCATCAAGACAAGAACTGATAAACATGGAATCACTGTGAGTTTTGTTGTGAATCAAAAATAATTGACATGTTAAAGACATGAAGGTAAATCTTGTTTTACATAATCTCCAGTGTGAGCTGATATTTAACTGTTTAATTTTGCAGACAGACAATGAAAGATATTTATGCATCATGTCTACAATCTCATGGGGCTGTGATTTGGTTGTCACCCAGTTCTGCACAATGAATCACCAAATACCACTGAATTACATGTAGTTAAGGTCCAGTACAACAGGTCGGCTCAAAAGGCTCCACCAGGTGTTATTTCAGTGGACGACTGTAAGTAAACTCACACAGTGGAGGAGAGCGGCAGTTCTCATGTCCTTCTACAGCACAGGAAAAGCTGTCTGTAGCAGTGAAGTAGCCCCAATAATCAGAAGATGTTTGTCCCTCAATGATCCGTCCATTCTTGTACCAGACGTAGCGAAGATGACCAGGTAGAAGACGACTGCTGTGACACTCCAGCTCTGCCCAGAGTTTAGAGGCATAGACCTGTAAGCTGTTCACCCTCACCTGCAGATCTGAATATGTGAATAAGAAACAGAAGTCTTCATTTAGACTGAATGTCAACACACACACACACACACACACACACACACACACACACACACACACACACACACACACACACACACACACACACACACACACACACACACACACACACACACACACACACACACACACACACACACATTCAGATGAAAATCTTACCTGTGACAGACAAAGTGACTCCAGGTAAACCAGTATATTTCCCACCTGCTTGGTCTGTAATGAATCTGAACTTGTACTCAGCTGAGTCGCTCTCTCTCAGGTCTGTGATTCTCAGAGTGCAGTTGTTGTTACTACAGTTATACTGCACACGACCTGAATACTCTGGGTCTGTTCTCAGATCCACATAATTCTCATTCACCACTGTCCTGAACCAGAATCTATCCTCAACTGTCTTTACTCTGGATGGGTATGTGTAGGTGCAGCTCATGTCCACTGTTGATCCTTTGAAGGCACAGATCTCAGTAGAGCTGTAAGTCACTCCCCAGCCATCCTGACCCTGTATCACTGTAACACAGAGAACATCAGAAAACACAATGAAACTGAATAACTTCAGTTAACAATCAGTTAATAAGACAAAAGGTGATCAAACTACCAATATGATGTGGAGGAAAGGTAACATGGATGAGCTTCAAAATCCTCAATTATCAGACTAATTACTGTCATCAAAAGTTCTTAATCATGCGTCAACAAAAAGTCTTAAACACAGAAAATTAATAAAAACATATTTTACACACTTTTCTGAGGTGCTGAAGAAAAGTTGTATAAAATACTCATGTTACTCCACCCACATGTTAACTTCCCTTTAATAGGCACTTTCTAACTAATGCTTTAAATAAATAACACTTTATGACTTTTGTATGTTATTTCTGAATGACACCAGGATGAACACAAACAAAGGAAGAGTGGAAGATGTGAACATGCTTTCTACAGTTAAACTCAATGTGCACCCAGTCTGAAGGTGCAGTGAAGTGAACAGGAATGTATTGAACCTGTGACCTTTAATGCAGTTTACTGACCAGGATAAGAGGAGAAATATTATTTATTAGAGTCTGTGCTGTTCTTGGTCAGTTCTCTCTGTTCACTCTGTGGTCAGGATGCTGCTGAGTGAAGTGTGAAAACTAAAAAATAAAAGCAGAACACTGAGGTGTCAAACTGCTTCAAGCAGCTATGATGTAAAGATAAGCTGTCTGCATATAGCATGGAAACATCACACTGATGTCAGACAGCACTAACAGAACTAGCAGGGAGTGGTGCAGATGTACGATCATATACAAGAAGTACAGTCAGTTTTGGGGGTTTTACTGTGAGAACAAAATCCCTCCAAAAAACTTCACTGTGATAAAAGTAGCTGCAGATACAAACTAATCGTCCTCCACATGAGCTGGTGCTTCTGCAGCCAGGGTCGACTTTAGAACACATTAAACAGGAAGAGACGGGAAAAGTTCTGAAAACCCAAAATATTCTCAGTTTACAGCGTGTAAAAGTGCTGAGCACACAGCTACTTTATGCAAAAGTCCAGATTCCCTCTTTAAATGCAGTAAATGTAACTGTACCTGACACAGAGAGAAGGAAGACGACAAATCCACTCACTGCTGCAGTTAAACTCATATCTGCTCCTCTGATCTCTCTGTGAGGCTTCAGAGACAATAAAACATGTCAGCAGATAAAATAATGATGCACACAGGAGGTTTACAGTATCAGTCACATCTACAAACAATTCTACTTACAATGAAGACGGACGTCGTCTTGAAAGAAGCCGCTCCTCAGTTGTCAGTGAGCAGAAGTCAGATATCAGGCTCTTAAACGACTACGATTTCCTTCCTCTTTAGGTCATTAACATACATGACGTGTCAAATGACAGTCAACACCCACATCACACTAAAGTTGTGTTGTCTTACAAAGTATAAATTCAATAATAAATGCAGTATGGGATGCATTAAGTCACATTCTTGACTTTGATTGTAAATATTTACAGCTGCCCTCTACAGTTAATCTCTCTGTGCTCTGAGGCAGGATGTCACACAGTCTGCAGGTGCAGTGAAGGAACAGGAATGCATTGTACCTGTGAACCACGAGGCAGTTTGACTGAAGAGGATGAAGAGCAGAGGGTTCATTATAAGAGAGGATGGAGAATGACATGTTGTTGCTGTTTCCTGGTTTGTTTCTTCTCTGTTCACTCTGCAGTCAGGTTGCTGCTGTGAGCAGAGAAAAGAGGAACTCTGAGCCGTGAGAAACTCTCACGTCTGTTAGTGTGAACAACACATGAACATGTAGCGCACATAGTTCAACAAGACTGGTAGGATCTGATGACTTTGGGTCATTTAGGTGGTTCAGACCTATCATTTGAAAAAAAACAACCAAACATCACAGTGTGCAGAGAAACAGAACAAAACCATCTGCATGGCTACATACCACTGAAGGTAAGAGAGAAAGTGTCTTTTTGTAATTTGGGTGAACTGACCCTTTAAAGCAGACAGAGGAGGAAGCACTCACAGTGATGAAGCCTGAATGTGCCACACTTAAACTTCCCCACTAGAGGGCAGTGAACCATCAGAGATACTGAATCAGGAGCCTGAAACAACATTTTCTCCTCCATCACTGAATGTTACATTACATTCACATTTACTTTATTTTCACATTTTATCACTAAAACTTCATTTTGACTTGTTTACACTGGACATTTAATTCATGAAGCATCACAGGAAGTGACTGAGTTCAAAAACTTTACACCCTTTATAATCAGGGTGTCGCATAAAGCTGGACTTTTATTCTGAAAGGGCTTCACATTTAGTGAATCTGGATCTACTCTGCTTCGTTCAATCACCCCAAAAGAATTCAATCGAACCGAATGGAGATTTACAGCTCAAATATAAGTTCAGGTCCTCCTCAGTAAAAACTTTCTCTGTGCATCTTCACATCCCAAATCATAATGAACCATTAAACTGTGGCACATTTCATTCTGATGGACACAAAATGTGACAATGTGAGAAATAAGACAAAGCTAAAGGACAGAGTTGAATTTAAATGTCTTGATATCTGGTGAACAACTAATAATCTCAAAAACTAACAGAAGAATAATTAGTTTAAAGCTGAACTTTAAACGTTCTGCACACTAATGTTTCACCTCCAGAGCTGTCCAACAGGTCCTTCACTTGTTGTGGAAGCTGGCTGTTGATTTGACTCAGCAGCAGAAATAACTGTAAAATGTAACATCTGTCAAAGTGTTTTACTGCTGGACTTATGTTTGGTTTTAATGTGTGAAAATATAAACTGTACATGAAGTAAAATGTGATGCTCTCAGCTCACTGTCTCACTTTGAACACACTTTATTGGCTTTGTCAGCCAGGACAGGTGAAAACACAGAAGCTGATCAGAGATTTCTCAGAGATTATTTATTATTCTGTAGAATTTCAAAATACATTTTGTTTAACGACTCATCAATTTCTTGAATATAACTGACTGTACAGGTAAAAATAAGCTCTCATAGTTTAAGCAGTAAGCTGATCTGAACAATAAATCATGTCTGACACCTGGACATGATTCAGTTGAAGCTGCCGACTCCACCTTCTTCTAAACTTCCTGCTACATGCTGCTGCTGACTGTCTGTGCTGCTGACTCCTACCTGCTGCTGCTGCTGCTGAAAACTGAACATGAAAACTTTTGGAGCTGAAGGTAAATGTGTCCACTTCCCCCACATCCTCCACAGCCTCGCTCTCCTCTGTGATATTTCAGTGTGGTACTTCTTTGTGTCCATCAGGTGAGTCCTGCCTCTGGTTCAGCTGCATCTGAAGAGAATCACAGAACACACGTGTGAAGTTTTAGTTGTGACTGTAAATCTAAAGTCGGGATGTTTTATTGGATGCAGGAGTCTCTAACCTGACTGGACTTCACAGCATGTCTTCCTGCTGCTCTGTGTCTTCTGTCTGTGCTGCAGTGAAGTCTGAGACGTCCTCATACTCAGGACCAGAGTCCAGCTGATGAGGAGAGACGACAAAATGAGGCTCAAAGGACCTCATTCATGAACCGGCATCAAATCAGATCAGGAAAGTTATTATAACTGTGATATAGAGGAAGTTTTGTCAAGATGGCCTCTCTCTCTCTGTCTCACCTCTATCATCTCGACAGGTTCTTGTGGTTCAGTGGTGGAGCTCAGAGTTTTCTTCTTCCTGGATTGAGTCCAACAACAACAAATACAAAATTCCACATTGAGAAACTCAGATCACTAAAACTAAATGAAGTGTGAAGAAGAAAATAAAAGAGCAGATGGATTCTGATTGTTTTACCTCGTCCACAGACTCAGGAGAAGAAGAGGAATCAGCATCAAGACCACCACAGTCAACCTGATGATGTTCATTATCATTGTTGAATTCCCTAGAAACACACACAGATATGTGATGAAAATCAATAAATCACTTTTCCAGGTGATGCTGTCTGTTAATCAGTCAGTCAGAGTCATCCACCTCTGACATGATGGAGGTTCCTCCCTGAACACAGCTACAGAAAAACTGTCTCTGAACACAGACAGGAAATGTTGTTTTCTTTGCTCCAGTTATGAGTTGTTACATATTAACATGTTAATCTGGTCTGGTGCAGTAAACAGGTGTGTGTGCAGGTGAATGAGGATAACTTACCTGCCACAGTCAGATGTACGGTGGTTTTATTTCTTCCTCTTCTGTTCTGGGCTTCACAGGAATAATTCCCACTGTGTTCAGCTCTGAAGTCAGTGATGGTGAAGATCTGTCCTGATGCTTTTGGTGAGTCTTCATTCTCCTTGTACCAGGTGTAATTAGCTGCTGGGTTAGCATCACTGCTACAGGTCAGAGTCACTGAACTGCCCTCCACTATCTCAGCAGAGGGACTCACTGACACAGAGGGAAGCTTTGGAGCATCTGGAGGAGATTTAAAGAGACTCATGTCATTCACATCAGATGATGGCTTTGTCACATTTACATTTTGGATTGAGGTCATGTGTTCTGTGAACATAAACTTGTATTTTGCCTTTTTAGAGCTATCGTCTTTCAACCTACACAAACACACCACAGTTAACAGTAAATACACATTATATCTCTGGAGATATGTGTGTAAACATGTGAAGCAGGTTCACTGTGGCTACAAGTCATATGTCCCTTAACGCTGAGTCAGCAGGACACCAGAGTTGCTGATGTTTTGTACTCACACTGGACATCGACAGATACAGACGAGGACATGATCTCTCCATACTGATTCTCAGACTTGCAGGAGTAGTTCCCTCTGTCCTCAGAGCTGATGGAGGAGAAATGATAGATGCCTGTCTGTCCTCGAAGAACTTCTTGTTTCTCCTTGTACCAGGTGTAATTAGCTGCTGGGTTAGCATCACTGCTACAGGTCAGAGTCACTGAACTGCCCTCCACTATCTCAGCAGAGGGACTCACTGACACAGAGGGAAGCTTTGGAGCATCTGGAGGAGAAACATGAACATATTTAACATTAATTTAATTAATTAACTAATTTTTTTTTAATTAGAGTTTTCACAGTGAAACTGAATATTTGAAAATTTAATAAAAGGGTGACTAAATATTTAAGAGGCAAATATGAGTCATGAAGTAGGTGTTGCAGTTTGAGTCGCTCCTTTGCAACATGTATTTAAAAACTAGTCACCGTTTTGTTACTTTGGATAAAACATGTAAGATTTAATTTGTGACAAAGTGAAGGAGAAATGAAAATGTGATGTCTGTCCTTTAAGGAGAAATATTTTTCTTTAATTGTCGACGTTTAAAAGACTGCAGCAGGTGTGTGTGTGTGTGTGTCTGTGTTTGTGTATTGGGAGTATCTGAATTATGAGGAGAATCTTCTTACAGTTTTAAGGAGAAACACAGAGGTAAATAATATCTAAAAGGTGGCTCTATATAGTTATTGATATTATATTTGTGGTTAAGACAAGCTACAAAATCAATATATTTCATATTTCCTTTGCTGCAGTCAGAGCTTCCTCTACATTGGTGTCCTCCAGTGAATTTATGGTACAAACTGATGATGTTGGTTCTGTAATTCAATCTCTTTCTACAATAGTAAAAAAGTTGCCTTGTCATCAAATCCAGTCAGTAATTTTGTTTTCATGTATCTGGTGAAACAAACTACTAATATATGAAGATCATTTCTCAGAGACAGGGTTGATAACAGGACTCTGGACACATCAGATGTTGGATGTGTATTTATGTGTGGCAGCATCTGAAACTTTAGAGGTGGTTTTCTGGATCAATGAACATCTGTGCAGATCTGGAAACTATTTGTAAATCAAACATCATTTCATCATCTGCTGTAGCTGCTCAGTGAACAACAGCAGCAGACTGTGAAGGTGAAACAGGCAGAGCTGGAGAAAGTGCACGATCAGCAAAACACCTGACTGGGTAATAAAGTTTTAAAAAGTTGTCATTAGTTGATTTAAATCAGCTGCGTTTTACTCACATTTCACATTAATAGAGATGTATTCAGACGTCCTCCTCCCCACAGCTCGTTCTCAGCTGTACAGTAATACTCTCCAGAGTCAGAGGACTGGATGGAGCTGAAGACAAGCTGTGGTTCTTTACTGAGAGGACTGACGGTCTGCATTTCCGTTCTCCTTGTACCAGGTGTAATTAGCTGCTGGGTTAGCATCACTGCTACAGGTCAGAGTCACTGAACTGCCCTCCACTATCTCAGCAGAGGGACTCACTGACACAGAGGGAAGCTTTGGAGCATCTGGAGGAGAAAACATGAACACATTGTACATTTAATTTCAATATGTGTGTTGGCATTAGGGATCCACATCAGGCACACATCAGAAAAACTAAAGCTAGTTCATCTTACTTTTGATTCAAATTGAAAACATAAAGCACACAAAGACTCAAAATGTCTCACAGTTCATCAGTGCTGAAGGCAGCAGATCAAGGAAATGATCCTGGTTCAGTGTCTTTGGACAGTTTCATGTTTACTCATCAACTCTAGTAGTTAAATAAGAGGAGTGCACATGAAATCTTTTCACAAGTTGGCAAAAGAACATGAGTGGAAAGAATGAAGTTAGATACTTCATTGTCTTCATTCATGTTTTGTGAACTAACCAGAATCAAAACAGTTAAAACCTGAAACCATCAAGTGTTTTGTATCAGAAATTAGAGATTGGTTAATAACAAACTAATTAATAAAAGTGTCAACAAAAGATAAGAACAGATAAACATGGAATCACTGTGAGTTTTGTTGTGAATCAAAAAGAATTGACATGTTAAAGACATGAAGGTAAATCTTGTTTTACATAATCTCCAGTGTGAGCTGATATTTAACTGTTTAACTTTGCAGCACAGACAATGAAAGATATTTATGCATCATGTCTACAATCTCATGGGGCTGTGATCTGGTTGTCACCCAATTCTGCACAATGAATCACCAAATACCACTGAATTACATGTAGTTAAGGTCCAGTACAACAGGTCGGCTCAAAAGGCTCCACCAGGTGTTATTTCAGTGGACGACTGTAAGTAAACTCACACAGTGGAGGAGAGCGGCAGTTCTCATGTCCTTCTACAGCACAGGAAAAGCTGTCTGTAGGAGTGAAGTAGCCCGAATAATAAGAAGATGTTTGTCCCTGAATGATCCGTCCATTCTTGTACCAGACGTAGCGAAGATGACCAGGTAGAAGACGACTGCTGTGACACTCCAGCACTGCCCAGAGGTCAGAAGGATAGACCTGATATCGGTTCACCCTCACCTGCAGATCTGAATATGTGAATAAGAAACAGAAGTCTTAATTTAGACTGAATGTCCACACACACACACACACACACACACACACACACACACACACACACACACACACACACACACACACACACACACACACACACACACACACACACACACACACACACACACACACACACACACACACACACACTCAGATGAAATCTTACCTGTGACAGACAAAGTGACTCCAGGTAAACCAGTATATTTCCCACCTGGTTGGTCTGTAATGAATCTGAACTTGTACTCAGCTGAGTCGCTCTCTCTCAGGTCTGTGATTCTCAGAGTGCAGTCGTTGTTAACACAGTTATACTGCACACGACCTGAATACTCTGGGTCTGTTCTCAGATCCACATAATTCTCATTCACCACTGTCCTGAACCAGAATCTATCCTCAACTGTCTTTACTGTGGATGGGTATCTGTAGGTGCAGCTCATGTCCACTGTTGATCCTTTGAAGGCACAGATCTCAGTAGAGCTGTAAGTCACTCCCCAGCCATCCTGACCCTGTATCACTGTAACACAGAGAACAACAGAAAACACAATGAAACTGAATAACTTCAGTTAACAATCAGTTAATAACACAAAGGTGATCAAACTACCAATATGATGTGGAGGAAAGGTAACATGGATGTGCTTCAAAATCCTCGATTATCAGACTAATTACTGTCATCAAAAGTTCTTAATCATGCGTCAACAAAAAGTCTTAAACACAGAAAATTAATAAAAACATATTTTACACACTTTTCTGAGGTGCTGAAGAAAAGTTGTACAAAATACTCATGTTACTCCACCCACATGTTAACTTCCCTTTCATAGGCACTTTCTAACTAATGCTTTAAATAAATAACACTTTATGACTTTTGTATGTTATTTCTGAATGACACCAGGATGAACACAAACAAAGGAAGAGTGGAAGATGTGAACATGCTTTCTACAGTTAAACTCAATGTGCACCCAGTCTGAAGGTGCAGTGAAGTGAACAGGAATGTATTGAACCTGTGACCTTTAATGCAGTTTACTGACCAGGATAAGAGCAGAAATATTATTTATTAGAGTCTGTGCTGTTCTTGGTCAGTTCTCTCTGTTCACTCTGTGGTCAGGATGCTGCTGAGTGTGAAAACTACAAAATAAAAGCAGAACACTGCATATAGCATGGAAACATCACACTGAGGTCAGACAGCACGAACAGAACTAGCAGGGAGTGGCGCAGATGTACGATCATATACAAGAAGTACAGTCAGTTTTTGGGGTTTTACTGTGAGAACAAAATCCCTCCAAAAAACTTCACTGTGATAAAAGTAGCTGCAGATACAAACTAATCGTCCTCCACATGAGCTGGTGCTTCTGCAGCCAGGGTCGACTTTAGAACACATTAAACAGGAAGAGATGGGAAAAGTTCTGAAAACCCCAAATATTCTCAGTTTACAGCGTGTAAAAGTGCTGAGCACACAGCTACTTTATGCAAAAGTCCAGATTCCCTCTTTAAATGCAGTAAATGTAACTGTACCTGACATAGAGAGAAGGAAGACGACAAATCCACTCACTGCTGCAGTTAAACTCATATCTGCTCCTCTGATCTCTCTGTGAGGCTTCAGAGACAATAAAACATGTCAGCAGATAAAATAATGATGCACACAGGAGGTTTACAGTATCAGTCACATCTACAAACAATTCTACTTACAATGAAGACGGATGTCGTCTTGAAAGAAGCCACTCCTCAGTTGTCAGTGGGCAGAAGTCAGATATCAGGCTCTTAAATGACTACGTTTCCTTCCTCTTTAGGTTATTAACATACGTGGCGTGCCAAATGTGAGCCAACACCCACATCACACTAAAGTTGTGTTGTCTTGCAAAGTATAAATTCAATAATAAATGCAGTATGGGATGCATTAAGTCACATTCTTGATTTTGATTGTAAATATTTCCAGCTGCCCTCTACAGTTAATCTCTCGGTGCTCTGAGGCAGGATGTCACACAGTCTGCAGGTGCAGTGAAGGAACAGGAATGCATTGTACCTGTGAACCACGAGGCAGTTTGACTGAAGAGGATGAAGAGCAGAGGGTTCATTATAAGAGAGGATGGAGAATGACATGTTGTTGCTGTTTCCTGGTTTGTTTCTTCTCTGTTCACTCTGCAGTCAGGTTGCTGCTGTGAGCAGAGAAAAGAGGAACTCTGAGCCGTGAGAAACTCTCACATCTGTTAGTGTGAACAACACATGAGTATGTAGTACACATAGTCCAACAAGACTGGTAGGATCTGATGAGTTTGGGTCATTTAGGTGGTTCAGACCTATCATTTGAAAAAAACAGCCAAACCTCACAGTGTGCAGAGAAACAGAACAAAATGATCTGCATGGCTACATACCACTGAAGGTAAGAGAGAAAGTGTCTTTTGTAATTTGGGTGAACTGACCCTTTAAAGCAGACAGAGGAGGAAGCACTCACAGTGATGAAGCCTGAATGTGCCACACTTAAAACTTCCCCTCTAGATGGCAGTGAACCATCAGAGATACTGAATCAGGAGCCTGAAACAACATTTTCTCCTCCATCACTGAATGTTACATTACATTCACATTTAATTTATTTTCACATTTTATCATATTATTTAATTTAATTTATGAAGCATCACAGGAAGTGATTGAGTTCAGGAGTCCATAGTTCAGAGTAGTGATCAAAAACTTTACACCCTTTATAATCAGGGTGTTGCATAAAGCTGGACTTTTATTCTGAAAGGGCTTCACATTTAGTGAACCTACTCTGCTTCCTTCAATGACCTCAAAAGAATTTAATCGGGCCAAATGGAGATTTACTGCTCAAACATACACTTTATTGCCAAAAGTATTATAAAGGCATGCAGACTGTTTCTACAAACATATGTGAAATAATGGGTCGTTCTCAGGAGCTCAGTGAATTCCAGTGTGGTACTGTGATAGACCACCTGTGCAACAAGTCCAGTCATGAAATTTCCTCGTTGCTAAATATTCCACAGGCAACTGTCAGTGGTATTATAACAAAGTGGAAGCGATAGGGAATGACTCGGCCACAAAGTGGTAGGCCACGTAAAATGACGGAGCGGGGTCAGTGGATGCTGAGGCGCATAGTGCACAGAGGTTGTCAACTTTCTGCAGAGTCAATCGCTACAGACCTCCAAACTTCATGTGGCCTTCAAATTAGCTCAAGAACAGTGCATAGAGAGCTTCATGGAATGGGTTTCCATGGCCGAGCAGCTGCATCCAAGCCATACATCAGAAAGTGCATTGCAAAGCGTTGGATGCAGTGGTGTAAAGCACGCTGCCACCGGACTCAAGAGCAGTGGAGACGCATTCTCTGTAGGGAAGAATCGCGCTTCTTCATCTGGCCATCTGATGGACGAGTCTGGGTTTGGTGGTTTCCAGGAGAATAGTACTTGTCGGACTGCATTGTGCCAAGTGTAAAGTTTGGTAGAGGAGGGATTATGGTGTGGGGTTGTTTTTCAGGAGCTGGGCTTGGTCCCTTAGTTCCAGTGAAAGGAACTCTAAATGCTTCAGCATACCAAGAGATGTTGGACAATTCAATGCTCTCAGCTTTGTGGGAACAGTTTGGGGATGGCCCCTTCCTGTTCCAACATGACTGTGCACCAGTGCACAAAGCAAGGTCCATAAAGACATGGATGAGAGAGTCTGGTGTGGATGAACTTGGATGGCCTGCACATTGTCCTGACCTCAACCCTGATAGAACACCTTTGGGACGAATTAGAGCGGAGACTGAGAGCCAGGCCGTCCCATCCAATATCAGTATGTGACCTCACAAATGCGCTTCTGGAACAAAAATTCCCATAAACACACTTCCCTCTTCCCAGAAGAGTTGAAGCTGTTATAGCTGCAAAGGGTGGACCGACGTCATATTAAACCCTTAAGTGGAAGCTGGCTGTTGATTTGACTCAGCAGCAGAAATAACTGTAAAACCGGCATCAAATCAGATCAGGCAAGTTATTATAACTGTGATATAGAGGAAGTTTTGTCAAGATGACCTATCTCTCTGTCTCACCTCTATCATCTCGACAGGTTCTTGTGGTTCAGTGGTGGAGCTCAGAGTTTTAATCTTCCTGGATTGAGTCCAACAACAACAAATACAAAATTCCACATTGAGAAACTCAGATCACTAAAACTAAATGAAGTGTGAAGAAGAAAATAAAAGAGCAGATGGATTCTGATTGTTTTACCTCATCCACAGACTCAGGAGAAGAAGAGGAATCAGCATCAAGACCACCACAGTCAACCTGATGATGTTCATTATCATTGTTGAATTCCCTAGAAACACACACAGATATGTGATGAAAATCAATAAATCACTTTTCCAGGTGATGCTGTCTGTTAATCAGTCAGTCAGAGTCATCCACCTCTGACATGATGGAGGTTCCTCCTGAACACAGCTACAGAAAAACAGTCTAGAAATGTTGTTTTCTCTGCTCCAGTTATGAGTTGTTACATATTAACATGTTAATCTGGTCTGGTGCAGTAAACAGGTGTGTGTGCAGGTGAATGAGGATAATTTACCTGCCACAGTCAGATGTACGGTTGATTTACTTCTTCCTCTTCTGTTCTGGGCTTCACAGGAATAATTCCCACTGTGTTCAGCTCTGAAGTCAGTGATGGTGAAGATCTGTCCTGATGCTTTTGGTGAGTCTTCATTCTCCTTGTACCAGGTGTAATTAGCTGCTGGGTTAGCATCACTGCTACAGGTCAGAGTCACTGAACTGCCCTCCACTATCTCAGCAGAGGGACTCACTGACACAGAGGGAAGCTTTGGAGCATCTGGACGAGAAAACATGAACACATCTTACACTTAATTTCGAGACACAGATTAAGTATTTACAGAAGAAAGAGGTTAAAAGTTAAAAGAGGTATAGAATAACAGATTAGATGCAAGATTGTTAATAAGAAATCATTACACCTTCAGCATACAAATTTACCTCAACACTTAGTGTTAGGGTTAGAAGTCAGTACAAACAATATCTTAACTTACTAACCACTTGTTTAAATGTGCTAACCATATGCCTCATATGCAAATGTTTTGTACTTACACTGGACATTGACGAAGAGAGATGAAGAGTTGATCTGTCCATATTTATTCTCAGACTTGCAGTGATAATGCCCTCTGTCCTCTGAGCTGATGGAAGGGAAATGGTAACTTCCCCCTGGTGTTTGAAGCAGGTTCTCCTTGTACCAGGTGTAATTAGCTGCTGGGTTAGCATCACTGCTACAGGTCAGATTCACTGAACCGCCCTCCACTATCTCAGCAGAGGGACTCACTGACACAGAGGGAAGCTTTGGAGCATCTGGAGGAAAAAACATGAGCACATTTTATATTTCATTTCAAGATGCAGTATTCAGAGAAGAATTACATATTTAAAGGCTCAATAAAGAAGGTGCAGTTTGATTAGCCCCTTAGCAACACACATTAAAACACTTGTCACTGTCTTGTCATGTTTAGGTATAAAATTGTAAGATTTCATTTGTGACACAGAGGGAAGCTTTAGAGTATCTTAAGATGCATACATAAATAAACAAACATAAATTAACCGCATATCTGATTATCTTGATTTCCTTCCAGGCCTCCGCCTGCAACTTGTGAGTTCAGATTTTGCCTTTTGTCAACCCACATTATACATTGCAATCATTTACACATTGACTTGACATGACTAATGTTCCCACAGCAGCAGTCTAATGTATTGCAGCTTAAGTTAAAATTTCATTTTCTGAGTGCTATGGTGTGTAAGTTACCCAGAGTAAAAGTTGGACATTTGCGGCACAGTGAAGTAAATGCACAATGAACGAAAGAGGAAGTGCTCATGTCCTTATTATTATTATTATTATTATTATTATTATTATTATTATTATTATTATTATTATAGGTATTAGTCTCATTTACTATTATCTGACAATACTGCAGATTCAACCAGACTGCATCTCCTGTGAATTGTCAACTATCTACAGGTTAATTTTGGAGTGAGGAAGATTTTTGATTCACCAGCTAGAGGTCAGAGTCACTGAACTCCCTTCACTTTCTCACTAGACGGACTTGCTGACACATAGGGCAGCTTTGAAGCGATGACAAACATTTATTAACATAAACTGATGATTTGAAATCCCTAAACAATTTTAAATAATCAGCAGTTTCACTCACATTTCACGTTGACAGAAATGGATTCAGATGTTCTACTCCCAAACTTGTTCTCAACCTTACAGTAATATTCTCCAGAGTCAAGTGACTGGATGGGTCTGAAGACAAGCTGTGGTTCTCTACTGAGAGATTGACGGTGTTGATTCTTCTTGTACCAGGTATAAGTAGCTGGTGGGTTAGCCTCACTGCTACAGCTCAGAGTGACTGAACTGCCATTCACTATCTCACCACTGGGACACACTGACACAGAGGGAACATTTGGCATATCTGGAGGAGGATATATGAATATAAATTAACTCAAGTATGTAAAGGTGTCTGTACCTGACTAGCACAAGGGACATGCACAAACATGTGAAGGTATTCCAAGATGCCTTCCCTAATTTTGACATATTATAGTACATTGTCTTGTCAGATTAGCTTTTTATTAGTGACACTGTGAAGTAAACTCACACACTGGGGGAGAGTAATCCTCTTGTTGTCTAAAACCACAGGAATAGCTGCCGTTGTCATTAACAGAGACTGGATGAAAAGATGTTTCTTCATCCATTTTCTTTCCATTATTGTACCAGACAAATAAAGATTGACCAGGTAAATCACAAGTGGTCCAAAACTTAACCGCTAACTGGGTTGATGATCTTTCCACCTGTACCTGGAAGTCTGGACAAGTCAAGATAGAACCGAAATGTAAATTTTACAAGACCATCAATTGCATGCATGCAAACAGATACACAAAGATTCATAGTGTTACCAAGAAATTGAACATTTGGAATCAATATTCTGATGAAAATCTTACCTGTGACCTTCAAAGTGACTCCGGGTAAACCAGAATATCCCCCATCTGGTTGGTCTGTTATGAACCTGAACTTGTACTTAGCTGCGTCGCTCTCTCTCAAGTCTGTGATTCTCAGAGTATAATTGTTGTCGTCATGACAAAGATACTCCACACGACCTGAGTAAATTGGATCTGTTGACAGATCCTGCGGTTGATTATTCGGCCATTTGATAAACCATAATGTTTCAGTTACTGTCGTATTACGGTCATTTATGCTGGATGGGTATGTGCAGGTGCAGTGTAAGTCCACTGTTGATCCTTTAACGGCACAGATCTCAGTAGAGCTGTAAGTCACTCCCCAGCCCTCCGTACCCTGTACCACTGTAACACAGAGAACAGAGGAAAGAAGAAGTGAACCTGTTTCGTAACACAGATCTAACCCTGAAATGACATTGCTAACAACAAATCCTGCTTCGGAATACAGGCACCAGATGAACCACTAACAGCTCCAAGTATAGATCATTGACACAGCACTACTCTTATTCTTTAACATTAACTACACAAAAATTGAAACGGAAAACAGAACTGAATGTGTTTTAATGGTCTGCAACATTTAGCATCATATCACACATACAATCTAGAAAAATAATATTTAGGTAATCATTAATTTTTATAGAATTCAAAAAAATAGCTTTCAGCTTGCTCTGGGAAACTAAATGCCCAACAGTGTAAATATAGACATACATTACCTGGAACAGAGAGAAGGAAGATAAGGAATCCACTCGCTGTCACTTTTAAACTCATAGCTGCTCCTCTCATCTCAGTGTAACTTCTGAGAAATTAAAGCACATCAGCAGGTCAATGTATTAAGATCAATCATATCACATTAATCATCACACTAAATATATCAATAAATAATTCTGCTTACAACAGAGAAACATTTCCTCTTTAAAGATAATGTCCCTCTGTGGTCAGCACAGCAGGCAGCAGACAGATGTGAAGCTGTTAAACTAGACTTAATGTGCATGTAGTCAGTAACCGTCTGACTTAACTAGTCATTTTATTGTTTTGTAAACTGTATATGAACCTCGTATATGAAGACTTGTTCTGTGGGTTTCTTACAGGGCTCGAGGTAACGATTGCTTTTACTCTTGTAAAGGCAACAACGTCTTTTTGTCAACAAAAGTCACATGAAAAAGTCATGATACAAAAGAAGAAACAAAAGAAATGTCTTCAACCAGCAGCTGCAGTGTTGAAAGGGGAACAATGTCAAGACGGGCAACAATGTGTGGTGCAATGAATTACAGTCTCCACCAGATGGCAGTTTGTTAGTGGAAGACTGTTTGGTAAACTTACACATCACACAGAAATAGATGCCTTCAGAATAAAAGCGGTCTTTGTAAGATGTGTCTGTCTTTTTTCCTGTCTATTCTCAAACCAGGGGCAGAGGGACAGAACCTACTGTGACACCTCAGCTCTATTAGATTGTTGATCTACTCACCTGCACCTGGAGAGCTGGATGTGTGAGGAAGAACAGAAATTTAAATTCAGAGTAAACCTTCCAAATCACTCGTGCAAATATGCACGGATGTTGACTGAATATTAATTAATCAATACATCCTCACATGAAGATGTTACCTGTGGCAGACAAAATGGCTCCAGGCTAACTGGTAAATCTCCCACCGGTTGCTCAGTTTTAAACCTGGTGCAATGAAGCAATAACAATGCATTATATCTTTTAATCTTAATGCAGTTTTGCAGAGCACTGTACAAGATAAAGGGTCAATGTGATATTCATAGTTTCCTCTCTGTTCACACCCAACAATCTATAGTAGCAATGTGATATACAGATAACAAAAGCTGACAAGACTGTTAACGATAGAGTGCATGGAAATATCACACTTCAGCAAGTCACACTGTGAGGGGGAGGGTTTCTATTTCTATTGTTAAGAGTTATTCACGAATAGCTTTTCTCTAAAAATTGATAAACATTTTCATCTGAATTGATCAGATGAACTGCTAACATTATTCTAGCTTTAAATTCACCCTGACTAACCAATGTGCCTTTAAAGATATGCAACAATTTAATATAGATTCTCAAGGTTCCAAGACTGTTAGATTTTATGTGGAAACATAAGACAAAGAAGTCACAGTGTGGCATCTATGTGACAAAACATTACAGTTTTAAAGCATGCAATTTGAAGGAAACAGGTGATTTTTACTCACATCATGTGATCACATAAAACATCACATTTACAGAAACTGTTAATCTGGTAATTTTACACTGTATGTATTGATACAAATCCACGTTAGGTTGCTCTGAATAAAAGCGATAAATGCTTTACAGTTAAAATGAAGATACACCCTACCTTGGCACGGAGAGAAGGGAGACAATAAATCCACTTGCTGCTGCGGGTAAACTTATCGCTGCTTCTCTTATCTTTCTTAAGGCTTCAGAGATGTTAAAGCTCATTAGCAGATATATCATGTACGCAACAAATATAGCACACCTCAATAAACGTCTTTCAGTGGAGAAAGACATGTTCTTGAAAGGCAACGTTCCTCTGTGGTCATCAGAGTGAGAGCACGACACTGAGATCAAGCTGTGAAGACAAGCCTGACTTCCTTCCTTTTCATATTATTAATATGCATGATGAGGGTTGGCTGCAGTTCATGGTCTGTCATACTTCTTAGCCTCACTAGAGAGGCCGACACCAGGGTGTTGATTGACAACTTAAAGTTTCAGAATGACTAGTATGGCTTTCAGTCACAAAAGATGTGTCCAATCTGCGATGCAATAAATATATTTAAGAATAGTTTGATGATTATCAGGGTAATCGCACATTTTAAGATACCTACTTTGACCTTGTTCCTGGGGGGACCATTTCTGTAGTGGAGTCTATAAGCAAAAGATTTTCACACGAGTCTACTTGTAAAACCGGGGTGATAAACATCTTGAATGTTGAATGTTGAGGGTGGTGCTGGAGCTGTTGATACAAACAGTCAAATAATATTAAAACTATAACAGTGTTCTGACAAATAAAAAAGAAACAAGACGTAAAATACACACAAGAAAAAGGAAATGATGAACATAAACACAAAATGGTTTGTTATATTATAAATACTAGCTTCTATCTACAAGTCAAATGTGGCTCTTCACTACCATCTAGAAGCAGCAGTAGAAACTACAACTAAATCAACAAACTACATTCTTCAAACCTCTCCATGTTTTTCTTAATTTGCAAATACTTAATTGGAATATCAGTTTAAATCAAAAGCGTTTTATTTGTTAGCTCAGTGAGTACTCTGAGACTTGCCTGCTATTAGCCTCACCAAACAACACATTTTACACAAGCACATACTCTCATCTGCACACCACAGAATTAGAAGCTGGTTCATGTCTTGCTCCTGAGTAACTTAACAACTAGCTAACAAGAGACTACTGTGACATCAACATTTAACTAAAGCTATTATGGCTCACGTTAGAAAATAAGTGCTTACTTACACATCCAGCAGACATGAGGCAACTCTGGAGTTGTCTGCCTGGCTTCTTGGTAGATTTCGCTCTGGTGTAATTATCACCTGTTCCTCTGGAAAATGTCCCGGTCTTTAGCTTCTAGATATTCAGGTAACTTTGTGAGGTAGAAGCAAACTTTGTCTGCCTTTTGCAGTGTTGGAAGAAGATCCTCGGATCAGTTAGGTAAAAGTATAAGCAAAATAAATGCTCTTTAATTATCGTTAAGTCTTCATAATGCACAATGAACCCCTTCAAGTTCACATTAAACCTATTTTAGTCTTTTAGTATTGATGCATTATTGATACGCGTTTAAGAATACCAATACTAAGAGTTAAAATATGTTTTTCTGAACTGTAGTCAAATAGAAGTAGCATTGGAAGACATAGTCAAGTGACGTTAAAGCAGAATATGACACAAAACAGTATTTAATTACGTTAATAATGTTAAAATAACGCTAGCTACTTTCCACCACTTGATACCGGGCAGCTAGCATACAGCTGGATTTTCTGCTAAAACCGTAAGCTAGCATTAGCATATACATTTTCGACGTATCTCAGTAAATATCTTGCCACGTCATCACAACTTACCACAGGTACAAACAGAAGCCGTATTTTAATCTTCAGTCGTTTTAAACTGTTTCGAGTCATTTTAACTCGCAGTTAGCTCAACTTTAAGCGACTTAAACAGCAACTGTACGTCACCAACTTATAGTTAATCAAGTCACATCAGAGCCGCGCGACCATTCTTTTCACCTCTGACCTCGTCAAACGGCCGTTAATTTGTCTCTTACGTTTTACGTTATGTTTTGAAACGTTAACTGAGTAGTTCAGGGAGCCTCGGAAAGCCCAGTATCGCTGGTTAAAGAAATAAAATCATGAAAATAGATTTAAAAAATTGGAAATTACGAGAAAAAAGAATCAATTGTCATACAAAAAATTTAAGTCATGAAGTAAATTAAAAATTAATGGATTGACGGTTGAAATTATGAGATAAATGTCGACTTTATATCGCTTACTTTTAATTTTTTGTCTTAAAATTATTACTTTAGTCACATAATTGTGGCTTTTTGTATGGTAATATTGACTCTTTCTCTCATAGTTTTAACTTTTTATCTGACCTTTTTTACTTTTTGTCTTATATTTATGACTTTTTATGATTACAACTTAAAATTGGAATTTGTGATCGTCAGTACTCTTCATCTTATTATAGTTTAATTTAACTGAAACTTTAATTATATAAATTTAAGCACTGTAGTATGCTGTTATACTGTAGTCTTGTGGCAGTAAGTCATACAGAGTTGTAGGAAGAATTTTTAACAGCTTCACGTGGAGGTAACAGCCTCCAGTCCAACAAAATAAAGTTTGTTCGGACCGTCTTCCTCAAGTTTTCCCTCATTTCACATTTATGGTTGTCTACTGGTGCTTTAAAGTTTCAGGTACATTTTACAGTAAAGGCTTTGTTCACCCAAATCACAAATACTTCCTGTGTGTTTCTGCCATTCAGATGGACAAACAAAAACTGGCTCGATACCAGAAGGGATGCGTAACAAAATATGTAGTTGTTGTTGTTGTTTTTTCTTTATTTCGGTCAACAAACCCGTTAAGAAACAGTGATTTAAAAAACAAGCCATCACATAACCACCATGTCTATATTTTTGACAGGTGATGTTGTACTTGTACATGTCTGTCACGAGGAATGCACAACACTTCTTCCTGCTCAGACAAACTTCCCATCTTCTTTAAGTCTTGTTCTGTGAAGGAAAAATAAAACATTCACACTGGCCGTTTCTTTTTTTATAAGATCTTATAGTGATTCAAATGTTCCTATGAGAGGAGGGGCTCACACTGGGGCATGACCAGTGTTTTGACAATAGTGTAATCAACACCGTCCTCCTCATCCTCTTCCTCTGTTTGTCTGTGGAGCCGAGCCGGTCTGATGTTACAGTAGAGAGCTTCCTCCTGGTTCACAGAGAGGCGGATGCTGGCGTAGTGAAGGTCTCCCTCCTGCTCTGCTGGTTGTCTCTGTGCATCACCTGACAGGTTGCCATACACTTCACTCAGGTTTGCCTGACGGGACAAATGGAATTCAAGCATAACTACATTTATATTGTACAGTAACAGAGATCAGGTAGATTGTTCTTCATTTTTTTTCTAGTTTCTTCATCAGCTTCAGATGAATTACTGGTCACAGTACTTGATGGTCTTTGTGTAATACTACTTTGATCCTGAATCTGACCATTAAGTGTTTTTGTTGGTGCAATCCCTGCTGCCACCAGCAGAGGTCTATAAATCCTTATCTTTTAAAGCTGGGGAAAGAGGGAAACACTGAAGTGAATCCATGGTAATGGTGTATGTGATATTGAGTTACATGACTAAAGCTGACTAAACTAAATAAATACAAGTATGAAGTGGCACAGTTAGATGGAGCTTGAGGCCTGTACAATTTTAGAGTAGAACACTGAATTTTTCATTTTCTTCCATGTTGAAACAATCAGAGATTTGAGTAACTGTGATTCTGACTCGAGTCGACTCCAGTCACAGTTTTGATGACTTGCAACTTGACTCAACAGAATTTTTTTGTTGTCAGGCTGTCAGTATTTCACTCCTTAAAGATAATGAGGAGGATATATTTGTTGATTAAGAAGAAATTATTTGAATACATTTACTTTCCCTGAATTTCAATTAATAAACTAATTCAGTTCTTTGTCATACTTTCTGGACAGGTTAGATAAACTGGTCAATATTATTTACCAGGTAGTAAAAGTGATTTGTGCTACTGTAAATAAAACGATTCCCTGATGAGAGCTCTTCAGAGTTGAAACAACTTGGTTTATCCATCAGGTAATCAATACCGGATTTTTATTTTTATCAGAGTGCTTTGGATTCTTTGTTTGTCTACCAACAAAGACACTGGACTTCCATCACAGGTGAGCTCGACAGTCACAGTTTGTTTTTACTTTTTACTTCACTATTGGCCCTGTTCTTAAAGAGCACCTGATGTTTACTACTTCTACGTCACATTTTTTTAGATATTCATGAACACAATTCAGTAACTTAAACATCACAGACTCCAGATTTTCAGCTGATATTTTTGCTGTGAGATTTTTCAAACCACCGAGCAGCTGCAATGGAGTTGAATGCGATTGTGACTGTGATGCTGAAATGTGAAACAGTGTCCACATTATTTAGGATAAACCACAGACCACAGTTTTCATTTGAACAAAGTCCCTGTATAATGACATGTGGGAAATTCAAGTCACCACCATTATATTTGGGTATAAGAGGGGTAAATGACACCCAGCACTGAGAAAGTGGTCTGTGACAAAATTAGGCAAATTAGGCATGAAATTATTATTTTATTTTATTTCTATTAAAACTTTATTCAACCAGATTAGTCCCTTGGAGATTCAGTAATCTCTTTTACAAGGGACACCTGTTCAAAACAACAAAACACAAAGCACTTTTCAGAAAATCTTCCTCTCTCACCTGTCCTCCGTTGTCAGGTCTCTTCCCACCACTGGACTGCTGTGTGAGGGACGTTTTTCTTCTGTATAGGAGGACGTAAAAATGTAATGAAATAACTAATAGAGTCAGAGAAAAGGTGACAAAATTTTAGATGCATTTGTGAACATAATCATAGTGACAGGCTATTGCTCACCTAATCCATATGAAGACAGCAAGAGGTACGATAAGCAGGAGGAGGGAAGTGATCGTTCCTATAGCTGCTGATTTCCCAGCACCTGGATAACAGGAGGACGTACTGATGATTGGTTAGACCAAAAATCTTTCCTGGGTGTCCCATTAGCCATTTTTCAAACCCATCAAACAATTCATTAACTTTGGTGTTTTGTTAAAAGGAGATACTGGTATAGGTATGTTCGAGAAAGTTTTACTTTGGTTAAATTAAGGAAGTGAGAGGAATCTGTGGCAAAGAGGTGTATGTAGGTGAATGTACGTAACTCACCTGCCGCGACAATCAGGTGTAAGGTGGAGTTATGACGTCCTCTTGTGTTCTGGGCTTCACAGGAATAATTCCCACTGTGTTCAGCTCTGAAGTCTGTGATGGTGAAGATCTGTCCTGATGCTTTTGGTGAGTCTTCATTCCCCTTGTACCAGGTGTAATTAGCTGCTGGGTTAGCATCACTGCTACAGGTCAGAGTCACTGAACTGCCCTCCACTATCTCAGCAGAGGGACTCACTGACACAGAGGGAAGCTTTGGAGCATCTGGAGAAAAGTATGTATGAATTGATTAAAGATGCCATCCACACAAGACATTCTCTGATGTGTTTTTGGAGAAACAGAGTGCAATTACCACATCCCTTTTAAAGGAACCTATTCATTCCAGAAAATATGGATATGCAAATATTTTTTATTTCACAAGTGTAACTGCTGGACACAAGACGTCTCCAGGTTCACTGTCAAGTCCATTCTCAGTGTCACTGTGCACTGGAGGCTTCAAGTTTCCACATCATACACAACCAGGATTGGCTTCCAAACTGGTGACGTTATTCATCATAGCCCCACCTCATAAAATCAGCTTTTCATTGAGCACAAAGAAAATATTCAACTTTCTTCAATGAACACAGTGAAGCTTAAACATTCAATTATAGGAACAAGAAGAAAACACGCACACATTATAATGTGCATTATGCAATGAGATGAGAAGCAGAAAATATTTTTCACTGATGGCTTTTCACTTTTGAAACATTTTGATCTACATCTTTTTTAATCAAAAACCATTATAACTGATACAAGAGCCACCACAAGCGCTGCTACATGTGAAGGAAGTAACAGAAATCTTTCTACAGCTGCACTTAAAGTCTGCAGTTGATACAACTATTAAAGTCTTCAGTCCTTTTCACAAACCAAGGCTTACATTTAGTTTGGTAATACACATCCTCATCAGAAAAACAACCACATAGGTAGAGTTTGAAATCAGCTTATTACGCAACCCAATCACCAGAATAAATGTAAGCAAAGTACATTTCTGCAAAAGTTAAAACTTCAACTTCAAATTTATGTTGTGACAACGCTCTGCTTATGCTCTGGTTTGGTTTAGGCATCAAAACCACTTGGTAAGCATTAGGAAAACATCACGGTTTGGCTTAAATTAATCTGATTTGCTCACCACAAACACAGCTGGAGATTTTCAAAGGTCTTGTTAAAAACACCTGGATTTGACACAGTTAGCACGATTGAAGATGATTCATGTAAAATCCAGTGATTTAACATGTTTTGTAGACATGTCAATATGGTGTGTAGCCAATGGAGTACAAATTTGAATGTATCTGTGGCTTGCAGAAAAAAAAATGCTAACATTTTATCCTGCTGACAACCTATAATTATATTCTTGTTCAGCTGCGACCTCTAGTGGCCCTAGTAATTAATACAGCAGAAAGTCAGGAACAAACGACTTGGTGTTTTCTCCATTGTTTTCACTGTGACTCCATTGTTTTCAAAAGCCTGAAATCATCAGATCAGTGTCTTTTTGTACTCACACTGGACGTCTATAAAAAGAGATGAAGAGTTGATCTCTCCATGCTGATTCTCAGACTTGCAGGAGTAGTTCCCTCTGTCCTCAGAGCTGATGGAGGAGAAATGATAGACGCCTTCTGGTCCTTGAATCAGTGTTTGGTTCTCCTTGTACCAGGTGTAATTAGCTGCTGGGTTAGCATCACTGCTACAGGTCAGAGTCACTGAACTGCCCTCCACTATTTCAGCAGAGGGACTCACTGACACAGAGGGAAGCTTTGGAGCATCTGGAGGAGATGTGTTAACAGAGATCTTTATGAATTGAGGAGTGTTGCAGCATTTCAACATCAGAGGAAAACTTGTGATGAATATGAAGGGTTTTGTTTGAACACTGAAGCAAATAAATGCCAATAATGACTAAAACTGCTGCCTAAGCGACAAGTTGCGCTGCTCAGATGACTGCAGCCACAGACTGTATGTGAAGAAAGCAGTCATAATCTGATGAAGCTGTGCTCTGTTTAAAAGATTCAACCTATCATCAAACAATCAACTAAAAATGAGTTGTTTTCACTCACATTTCACATCGACAAAGACAGATTTGGATGTCCTCCCCAGCTTGTTCTTAGCTGTACAGTAATACTCTCCAGAGTCAGAGGACTGGATGGAGCTGAAGACAAACTGTGATTCTTTACTGAGAGGATGACGATCTGGATCTCCATTCTTCTTGTACCAGGTGTATTTAGCTGCTGGGTTAGCATCACTGCTACAGGTCAGAGTCACTGAACTGCCCTCCACTATCTCAGCAGAGGGACTCACTGACACAGAGGGAAGCTTTGGAGCATCTGGAGGAGATAATATGAACATACATTGATGTTTTATTCAGTGAGTGTTTTCTACCACACACAGTGACACAATAGGTTAAACTCACAGACTGCAACAGAGCGGTGACCCTCGTAGCCACAGGAGTAACTCTCTGCAGGATCGACATATCCAGCATAAGAAGGAGACGTTTCTTTTTCAATTTTCTCATTGTTCTGGTACCAAATGAAGGGAGAACGATCAGTGAGACAGCTGCTGTAACAAATCAGTTTTGGACCAGCAGGAGACAAGATCACCTGCACCTTCAAATCTGGAGCTGTAAACAAAGAACCAGAATGTCACATCAAAAATAGAAAAAAGTCAATCACACACAGAGTTGCCAGAAAATTACCTTCGATATATAAGTACAATAAATATCAGATACATTAAAGGTTGGCCACCTGTCCAGTCATACTCTGAACAAATAGTGGGCCCCTAACTGCTGCTAAATGTAGCTGCCATTAGCGAGTTAGCTTTGTTAACTTTGTAGCTAGCGGTTCGTCCTGGGAGCTTGGAGCACCAGGAAAGTGTTGGTGTTGTTTACTCAACTAGCACAGGAGTACGGAGAGCCAGGAGAAGGAGGTTTTTAGGTCAAGGTTAGGAGGACCCAGCGGGGAATACTGAGCAGCCTCAGCCTCTCAGTGCTCATGGTCAGACCAGGAATGTTTGGAGCCTAAGGTCTTGCATATTGCACCTTTAACACTTTAATTCAAGTACTGAACTTACTGGTGACTTTCACTCTTGCAAAAGTATAACTGTAGACAATATCTTTATTTTTATATGCCATTTACTTCTTGTTTAATACGTTCATGTCTGTTAAACTTTACTTTTCCCTCACCATGCCTATATCAAAGTTACATTTCAATAAGAAAGCACAATCACATGATGAATACGTATCAGTGTGTGTTCATCAGTACCTGTGACAGTCAGAGTTGTAGCAGGTAAACTACTGATCCACTCAAAACTGCTTGTAGTGAATTTAAAGTGATACTGAGCTGAATCACTCTCTGTCAGGTCAGTGATTCTCAGAGTGAAGTGTCCTCTCCATCTTTCAAAGACCTGAACACGACCTGCAAACTGGGAGTCTTGACTAAGGTCCTCAGGACGTGAAGGACTCTGCCACTGATGAGAACGTTCAGGACTGAACCAGAATTTAGATCTGATATTTCCATAACCTCTGTAGGTGCAAGAAATGTCCACTGATGAGCCTTTGAAGGCACAGATCCTTCTGTTGGTGTAAATTACTTGGTTGCAAGATTGACTGTGGCCACCTGAAAATGAAATATTTTAATTACTATTTACCTTAATCACTAAAAACTTTACTGCAGTAGATGGGGTCACCCATTTACAAAATAAGTCATGGCACAGAACGTTAGCAAAAAAGTCCAAAAACGGCATTATGGTCGTGGAAGAATGTAAAGTAAACTCACACACTGGAGGAGATGGGAAATCCTCATGTCCTTCTACAGCACAGGAATAACTGTCTGCAGAATAAAAGGTGCCTGAATATGAAGATCTTTTTGCAAACATTTTATGTCCATTCTTGTACCAGATATAGGAAGTTTGATCAGGTAAACGACAACTGCTGTGACAGTTTAGTTGTGTCTTTGTATACATTTTATGTGATTGTGAGCTGCCCTTCTGCACCTGGAAACCTGGATTTGTGAAGAAAGAAATATAATTTTTAGAGTGAACTGTAAACATACACACATGATTTTAGACACACTGTGATCTAGTTTTGTTCCCTAGTGTTGAATTTTTGGAGTTAACCTTAATTGTTTCCAAAAGCATTGTTACCTGTGACCCTCAAAGTGACTCCAGGTGAACCAGTATAACTCCCACCTTCTTGTTCTGTAATGAACCTGAACTTATACTGAGCTGAGTCGCTCTCTCTCAGGTCTGTGATTCTCAGAGTGCAGCTCTTCTCATAACAACTGTACTCAACTCGACCTGCATACCCAGAGTGTGTTCTCAGATCCACAGGCATTTTTCCCTGCAATTTAGTAAACCAGAATGTTTCCTCAACTGTGGTATCACCACCATCTTTTCTGGATGGGTATGTGTATGTGCAGTTTATTTCCACTGTTGATCCTTTTAAGGCACAGATCTCAGTAGAGCTGTAAGTCACTCCCCAGTCATTCTGACCCTGTATCACTGTAACACAGAGAACATCAGAAACTACAATCAGACTCATAACACAACACCTAATTGTCAGAATAAATGCTTGCACTACAAATATTTACAAACCATGACTATGTTGAATCTCTACAGTTCAACTGTATGTTGTGACAACAGCATGGTTAAGGTCTGGTTAGGTTTAGGCATTAAAACCATTTGGTTTAGGTTAGAAAAAGTTTAGGGTGTGGTTAAAATACCTGTCGCCAGAAAAATGGCTGCATAATGTTACTCTTGTTTGACAAAACTTTGGTCATTAGAAAGACAACTGTAAACTATCTCTCCATTTCTCCAGTTGCTGGAAAATGTCAGGACATCTTTTTTAAAATACCGGTTTGGATGCCAGAAAGACATCTCTGTAAAAAAAAAAAATGCTATTGCATAGACTTCTGCACTTGTCTGGATGTCTCGCTAAAAATTGCTGTTACCGGGGATTGTGGGAAAAAGTCCAGACATCTTGCTAAAAATATCTGCTTATGTTGCCTGACAGATGGCTGCAAAATGTCCAGATGCCTTACCAAAATAAAGTATTGCAAAAAATACCCAGTTCTGTTACCAGATAAATAGCTGAGAAAAGTCCAAAAGTCATCCTTAAAATAAGCGGCCGTGAAGGGACGGGAATACATCGAAACTTTGATGCACTTTCACTGGTAGAAAAGAAGGAGGAGAATATGAATTATGACAATGGTGCAGTGTGTAAAAATACACTGTGTGGTTTGTTTCCTGTGTGTGGTAAGGTCAGGAGTGTGAAACTACAGGGACATGCAGAATGTGGATGTGAAACTCCTCACTGACATGATGCTGGTAACATGAAGTCTTTTGGTTTGCAGAAGGGGCTCACAACACAGTCACATTAGCTGCTTGCAAGATCTTATACACATGTAAAATGATAATGAGACGTTGATACCAGCAAGTAGTTATTGCATGAAAAAGCATGAATTCATTAATGTAAATACTTCACTAACTATCAGGAATGTAAGAGAATTAACTGAATCTCATGCAGGACTGACTGTAAGAATATAACTTAAATATATAAGGAGTATTTTAATCAACGTAATTGCTGAGTTATTAGTGATGTTCACGTATTCTTCAAAGGTAAATCTGCAGTTAAAGGGACAGGCCGATAATCTGACAAGCCACAGCAGTGCTCTTGTATGCTGATGAATTCAAGGTCTTGTAATAATGATTAACGAAGCATGACGTCATATTTCATCCTTCAAATAAAGCCAGCATAATTTACTATTGATGTACTTTCTAAAAATACAAATGCAAAATATTACATCATATTGGGAAATTTTGTGCTCCACTTCCACTATCATTTCCTCATAAAGAAATTATTATACAATAAATGGTTAGTACATGATTTCACAATTATGGCACCATTAAACTTGTTTTTTTTTTCAATCATCACAATGTGCTGTATTCACATGGCTGCCATGTGTTTGTAGTCTACACAAACCACAGTTTTTTTTTATATTACACACAGAGAACCTGTTTGCTGGAACGTGTATGTTTCCACTGTTGGAGTGGAACCAACCAACTGAGCAGAGGGGAGACAGATTTTGCCCTGACTTTTTAGCATTTCTTTGTGCTCAGATACACGGAAAACCTTGAATAAATAAAAATTTCTACCCAAATATAAAACATTTTAAAAATCAAATTTTCATATCAAGGAAATTTCAGTGCTGTAGGGTTTGAATATAATAATAAACGTGCTAGATAACTTAAAATATTGCTGTAGTTGTACAGTACCTGACACAGTGAGAAGGAAGACAACAAACCCACTCGCTGCTGCTCTTAAACTCAAAGCTGCTCCGCTCATCTCTGTCTGTTACAACATCTAGATACTGCTCAGCATATCAGCTAGTCGCTTCATCAGCGGTATTGAAAGAAGACATGGGTCGTCTGGCTGATACTAGCCGACCGGCTTACTTCCTCTTTACATCATTAACATGCATGAACAGCTGAATGTCTGTACTTCCCCAGATCAAATCACGCCTTCGGTTGTTTTCTGAACTACGCATGGACCTCCTAATGTACTGTAGAATGAAAAGAGTGGCCTTTTGGTACTCGAGCTACAACTTTGCATGAAAAAAATAAGATAAAAATGCTTTCACATCCTCCAAGTCACGGTTTCTGATTATATAATGTGTAGCTGAGACAAGCAGAGGGTGTGACAACTGCAGCTGGCAACTCAATTGGTCTAAAAATACGTCTTGAGATTTGCTTAGAATGAGATTACAAAATAATGTTAGCTAATGAAACGCCCTTTGTCTTTGGAAATAACCCTGGTTACTACCAGTGGTGCAAAGTAACTTAAATTCACTTTTGTAGGTGCTTGTGGTTTACTTGATTATTTTTATTTATTTCTAATTTATACTTGTACTCCACTACAATTCAGGGTTAGGGTTCCCAAGGGTCTATTTTGGGTCCGTTGTGATTTTCTATTTTGCGTACCTGGGGTCATATCATCAGGAACCAGAATATTAATTTCAGCACTTTGCAGATGATACACAGCTTTATGTATCCATTCAACTTAATGATTCTAACACCCTGGTGAGTGTCTAATCATGCCTCTCTGAATTTAAGTGCTGTATGTCTCCTGCAACTAAATGACTCTCAGTCAGAAAGCCTACTGATTGACCCTGTAAATGTCTCCCCTGCTTTTGAATCTATACTTGATGACCTTGCATTTAATGTGATGCCTGTCACTGTAACCTAGACATTTTTTTGTCTCAAATATATCTTCTGAAAACCAAATTGTTCAAATGTGCTTTCTTCATCTGAGGACCATCTAAAAACTTTACCAATTTTTATCTCTGGTCAACCTTGAAAATATCATTCATTCTTTTACACATCTAAATTAGAGCAGATTAACCCACTGTTTAATTCAGTCTTCACACATTTTGAATGAGTTTTATGAGAAACCTCAAAGTCTAACTTTTGTGTCTTCAGGGGTGCTTAGGTCTCCTTTAGAGGAGCTTTGCCCTGCTGGTTCGCCAATAATTTGAACACTGAACACCTTGCATGAACCTGCTGACAGCTGGAACAGCCCGGGAATAATTTTTTTTAACTTAATATCTTTATTCAATAAAATATCAGGTTATTTAAACAACATAAAACAGTGCAATCACCTCAGTTTAACAGACTATTGCCCGAGGGTTAAAACTTTGAGAAAGAAGTCACTGGCTTTAAAAAACACAAATCCACAGTAAGAAAAATATGAATAAATTAAATCCATTCAAACAATCACTTACTCAGTATAAGGAATATTGACAATATTTAATGATAAAAACAAACTCAGAAAACGGCAGAGCAAAGAAAGACTGTGTTAAAGTTATACTATACAGAGCGAGATGAACTTGTACAAATTGGTATTATGAGCCCCTGATTAAACCTTTGAGATAAACCCTTGGTAATATGAGAAGTTTGTTTGATTTTTACAAGTGCCTTTATGCTGCAATAATGACCAGGACAGTCCTTAACAAACTATTTTAATGCCATGGTGGATACCTGTGTAAACCCTGTGAAGTAAACAACTAAGATTCTCAGATTTTGTTCATACTCTTGGGTTTTTGGTGACTGTGCTGTACAGAGCGGATGGATCCTCAACCAAGTCTTCTTGACATCTTAATCTGTGAATGGAAAAAAACAAACATTATCAATGAATAACGAACACATTAATTAACTCATAATATTAATTAAGACCAGGTTTAAAATAGACAGATGCAACAGCAATAAAGTGGTGACGGTAAAAACATTGACCGCTCTTCTTATGGACTCACTCTGGGGAAGCACTGGAACTCGTACAGTTGACAAAAGTGTACTCCACACCAGCATCATCATCTTCTTCCTCCTCCTCTTCATGTTTTTGTCTTTTGGGATGAGCTAGGCCGACGTTGGAGTAGAGAGGATCTTCCTGGTTCTTAGAGAAGGTTACGGTGGCATAGTAAACGTCCTGCTCCTCTGAGGGATTTCTCTGTGCTGCAGCTGAAGGGTTGTTGTGCACTGGACCCACGTTTGGCTGAAGAGTAAACATAGCGTAGACAAATCAGTATTCAAGTACAAGATAATGTTAAGTAAGAGCCCATATTTTATTGGCCCGTGACACAAAATTACAATATAGTAAAGCATCTGCAGGGTTAAGGCTAGGGGTCGACTGATGTAGTTTTTTCAGAGCCGATACCGATTATTACTACATTGTTATAGGCTGAGTTACAACATCAAGTGGAGAGAGGATGCTGCATCAGAGCCAAAGAAGTGCATTTTTAAAGTTTTTTTAATTTTTTTAACACCAATACTGAATATCCCCCCGATAATCGACCAAGGCTGATAATCAGTCTACACTTAGTCCGGGGCAGGGCTAGTGACTTTAAAATACTTCATCAGGGGCTACAAATTTCTGGGGTCAATGTTTATTTCTTTTTTATGGAACCGAGCCTCAATGTGAACCAAATGTTTGAGGTCATGTCTATTTTTTGAAATTGTAATCCCTACTGATCACCAGTAGAGGTCAATAAAATGAAAGGATATCACCCAGCAGTGAAAGGCCCGAAGCCACACAGCCAGCACCCTCAGAGTTATTACAATTAATGATATGTAATAAAGGAAGGAAAACAAGGGTGCTACACATACATATGCCGAGAGGTTTATCAAATGGAAATGAACAGGATGGAAGAAGAGAGGGTGATGGGGACAGATGACCGGTATGTGTTTACAACTTAGCTGCTGAGTTTTGTTTGGGTCAAGAGAGAAATGAAGCAATATCAAAATTAGATTTCGGGTGAGAGTGGACTCACCTGTGCATTACTGTCTGGTCCCTCAGCTATTTGTTTCATAGACCGCTTTCGTCTGGATAGAGGGATGAATGAACAAGCAAATTAATCATTGAATGAAAACAACTGACTGGATTTAAGATGCATTGCTGAATGGAAATCTGTAAACCTGAACTGCTCACCTGATCAAGAAGAAGGCAAAGAGGCATATGATAACCAGAAAAATGGCAGTGATCGATCCAGCAGCTACTGATTTCACTGAACCTGGGAAAGACTGACAATTAATTATGAAATCACAGCTTTTTGAGTCGATTAGCAACTGATAAACATGAATATCATAAAACAAAACCATACATCTTTAGACAGAAGCATTCTAAACAATTGCTAAGTGAACTTCAGTTTTGCTTGTGGTTTTTGCCAAACGTCGCAAACACTCTTGTGCCAATACATTGGTGGTCCATAACGTCTGATTGTGAGCGATTTCGCACAGCAGGCTAAAAATCAATGATTTACTTGGTAGCCAAATTATCAAATCTTTGACTATGTATCCTGAACTCGTGAGGTCAGTGATGAAGGAGATCACTTGACAAGAGAAGCTGCTGGACAGATCTTGGGAAAACCAAATGTGTAGTGAGGGTAGACTGGGTACATTTTGGTGAGGTTTAAGGCTCCCATCTCCAGAGGGATCTAAGACAGGTTGGGGAAATGCAATCTAAATTGGCCATGTCAAAGCCTCCATGAGGAAGGGGATGTTAATAGCTCTGATCAGAAGGCCACTGTGTTGACTGAGGCTGCAGCAACTGCAAAGATCCTGATTGTGGACACCTGCAGTAAAGGATGTCACAGAGCTGAAAATACACCTGAATTGGCAGACATATACCAGTATAAGGAGGCCGGTGGTATGGCTGCCTCAGTGGGCATGCACAATTGTGGAAGGAGTTTGGGAATGTATCCCGAAGAAGGATTCAAAGAGATTCTGACAAAACATCAGAGGAATTGAATGGAGGCAGGCCCTTTCCCAGGCTGCTGTCAGAAGTGCTCACATTGACTGGGTAAGTGGACAACTTGGAGGAACCAAAACAAAACACCATGTGCAGACAAAGCAGAACTGGAAGACTTGTGGGAAGCCATTATTCTGGTATAGGTCAGTGAGGTAGTCGTGGTTAAGTCTTAGTGGGTAGGACTACCTTAAATATTGTTTGGCTGTGTTGGTTGAGAAGCCACTTCAGCTTGCCTGCAGCCTCGCAGATGGGGGTGTTTCCGATTTTGAACAAAAAAATGTGTGCGTTCAAACTTAAAGCCTTTGCAAGTTGTTTAAAAGACAATTCCTCCAGCAAATGTTGGATTCAAGAGAAGAAGTACAAAGCTGGACTGAATTTTTGTCCCAAGAGATGAGTTTCCAGGAGTTTGCCCATTCATCCACTTTGTGAAATTTGAGAAGATCTTGTACCTTGGGTTGGGTTTTGGGTGGCACTGTGGTTATATGACATGATAGGGCTGCTTCTGCAAGTCATTTGGTTCTTGCATGACAGAAATTAGACATGGGTCCATATTCTTGGCAAGAATGAGGGTTGTGTTGATCTTCCAGGGTCGTGCCTTGTCAGTGATTCAATTTGCAATTTTCATGAACAGAATCCCTTAGCCCGTGAAAGGGATGGACATCTGAAGGTATGAAAAGGAACTCTGTAGATAAACTAAACACAAAACACCTTTGTCTTAGGTTTTTCTGTACAGACATGGGTTGAGTCTCACAACACGGGCTCGTTTTGGAGAGAAAGGGGGGTTGCCATGGGTCAGCCGCGGTCGTACGGTGTCAAGTTTGGATTTACTCTGGACAAGGCCAATCCCGGGCTTGGCTTGGCTCAACTGGAAATGCAAATAAAGCAGCTGCAATAAAGTGGATTGGGCCTTTTGAATTATTAAATATTATCTTGATAACCATTACCTATAGGAAAGGCATTTCTGGGCAAACATATTGCATTTGATTTGCAAATGTGCCTACGTTGAAAACCTATTTCATCTAGACTCTAAGCTCTCAGCTCAAAGATTGCAGAATTAATTGTACCTAAAGCAGGCTTATACTGATTATGTCTTGTTGAACTGGATGGTTAAATAATCTGGAAGTGATTGGGTGTGTTGCTAGCTTAATAAGCATGACTTACGTGACACAACAATCAGCTGTAAGGTGGAGTTATGGCATCCTCTGCTGTTCTGGGCTTCACAGTAATAATTCCCACTGTGTTCAGCTCTGATGTCAGTGATGGTGAAGATCTGTCCTGAAGCTTTTGGTGAGTCTTCATTCTCCTTGTACCAGGTGTAATTAGCTGCTGGGTTAGCATCACTGCTACAGGTCAGATTCACTGAACTGCCCTCCATTATCTCAGCAGAGGGACTCACTGACACAGAGGGAAGCTTTGGAGCATCTGGAAGAAAAATTAACATGCAATTTCTTAAATATTAGAAAGATTAGAAGATGTTATCACTGACAATCAACTGTTTCATCGAGCTAGCAAGGCTTTTTTAAATTGAAATTTTTAACATTTATTGAAACCTTCAACTTGGGGAAACTGGACTGAAGCGTTGCTTTCCTCTTGGGAAAACATTTTTCTCAGCAACATGTGGACACAAACTTACAATAACAGGTTAAAAAGTGTTCTGATTTTACCCCCAAGATTTGTGAACAGAACACTAACAGAGTAACTGTAGTCACCAAGGATCACCAGGATTTATCCTTCTGCTGCAGCTCAGCAACAAATAATCACTGTCTGATTTGAAGAATTCTTAACAGAACAGAACACTGGATTTTGCCCTCTACGTCTTACAGTCTTGTTGTTCTGCAAAGGTATCGCTTCACAGGCCAGCATGGACTTTGTTGAGCAGCTGGATCTGCCATGTAATCTCACCAATCAATCTCACCAGGCTTCAAGCTCTTCCTTTGGCCAAACCACAGTGGTTGAACCAAACAGCCTCTTATTGAGGAACTATTGGCATCTACGGAGGTGGTTTAGGTGTAACGATCAACGAGAGAAGCGAGTGGTTGTTTAAGAACAGCGATAGCTATAGCATCAATTATATCAGAGCTTGAGAGTATGTTTCATTATAAAAAGAGCAAAGAATGGCACTGAAAGCTTTCTTGGATGGAATATGTGATCACTCTTCTCTCGACTGGCTTCAGTCAGAGTTTATTTTACCAACTGGCTTTGCTGAGGGTAAGTGACTTGCAAGTTAAGCAAAAAAGTAAAATAGTTATGATTAAAAAAGGGTGTCCTTTTAACCCTATGTGACATGTTTCTTGATTACACTGAATGCAGAAGTGATTTGCAATGCTTTCTACTCACACTGGACATTCATGGTTACAGGTTTAGAGTTGAGCCAGCCATATATATTCTCTGACTTGCAGTGGTAGATCCCATTGTCCTTTAAGCTCATAGAGTTGAAAATATAAGTGCCTTTTGGTCCCTGAATCAGTGGTTGGTTCTCCTTGTACCAGGTGTAATTAGCTGCTGGGTTAGCATCACTGCTACAGGTCAGAGTCACTGAACTGCCCTCCACTATCTCAGCAGAGTGACTCACATTGGGAAACTTTGTAGCATCTGGTGGTCAAAAGAGAGCCAAATCAGGAATTTCTGTTTACAAGTCTGTTTTTAGGTGCAAACTACCAAGAGCTAGGACAGGCGAAACAATTATTTTGATGAATTATTTTCAGGCAGGCCATTGTTGCCTCTACAAAGCTAGCTAGCAGGCTACAGTAACTACTAACAGACCTGAGAAGTACTGGCTGCACTGTGCCAGGATTATATTACCTAAATTGGTCAAATTTGTGCCAAGAGTTTGTGCTTGGGTTTAGGTTTGTGCCCATTTTCAGGCAAAGAAGGGTCCCAAGAAATTGTGTCTGACTTGAACTAATAATAATATTCTAATATTTTGTACTCACACTGGACGTCTATAAAAAGAGATGAAGAGTTGATCTCTCCATACTGATTCTCAGACTTGCAGTAGTAGATCCCTCTGTCCTCAGAGCTGATGGAGAAGAAATTATAAGTGCCTTTTGGTCCCTGAATCAGTGGTTGGTTCTCCTTGTACCAGGTATATTTAGCTGCTGGGTTAGCATCACTGCTACAGGTCAGATTCACTGAACTGCCCTCCACTATCTCAGCAGAGGGACTCACTGACACAGAGGGAAGTCTTGGAGCATCTGGAGGAGATGTGATGAAAGATTATTCTAGGTTAAATGTGTTATTACAGTAGAACATATGCTATTTGAATTATACAGTGTGAACAACTGTGTGTAGCACTGTTCCAGTCTGGTCTGAAAACTGCATAAAGCTCTAAAGTCTCCTGGAGCCGCTCAGTGATTTACAGCTGAGAATGTAGAGCACAAGAACATTAGACTGGACAGATGTAAGAAGTTTGTTATCATACAAATAACACTCACATGTCACATCAATAGAGATGTATTCAGACGTCCTCCCCCCCAGCTTGTTCTCAGCTGTACAGTAATACTCTCCAGAGTCAGAGGACTGGATGGAGCTGAAGACAAACTGTGGATCTTTACTGAGAGGTTGAAGGTCTGGATCTCCACTCTTCTTGTACCAGGTGTATTTAGCTGCTGGGTTAGCATCACTGCAACAGGTGAGATTCACTGATCTGCCCTCCACTATCTCAGCAGAGGGACTCACTGAGACCGAAGGAAGCTTTGGAGCATCTGGAGGGGATATGAACATGTATTACTTAAAGATATCACAAAGAATTAACTGTTTTGATTAAAATGTCTGTGTTTCTTTTTGATTGTCTCCATTATCACAGCAGCTGTTCATGTTGTTGACTATAATGGGAACTGACAGTCAATAACAAGCTGTTAGAAGTTTATAATTTTCAAAACCTTTACACATTGTTATCCATACTGGCCATGCTGGTTGTGTTCAGGTCTTGTTTGCAGAGTCCTGACAGTGTGAATGTTGCTTCCCCTCTAGTTGTAGCAGTTTAACTTTATCCAGATACATATAATTCTGCTGCGTCTACAACTTTTAGAAGCCAGTGTGTATGCATGTCTTTTTCCTGATACAGTGGATCAAACTCACAGACTGGAGGAGAGCTGTAGTTCTCATGTCCTTTCAAAGCACAAGAGATGATGTCTCCAGGATAAACCCGGCCTTTAAAAGAAGATGTCTCCACCCCTGTGACTTTCTGTCCGTTCTTGAACCAGACGTAGGAAAGACGACCAGCTGGACTGCAGCTGCTGTGACACTTCAGCTCTGCCTCAGTATCAGACTGGTGGACTGTTATTCTGGTCACCTGCACCTGCAGAGCTGGATATGAGAACAAGAAACAATATTATTATCACTGGTTCTAACAGAAATCAGTGACAGATGTACATACACGACAACACAACAGTTACTATTCCTAGAACTAGCAGTGAACATTAGTGCCAACACAACAGTAATTATTACACAAACTCATGATGATCCATCATTTTCAACATGTTCACTGTTTCTAAATGTACTATGTTGATGTTTTACATCAGTGTGTGTTCATCAGTACCTGTGACAGTCAGAGTTGTACCAGGTAAACTACTGATCCACTCAAAGCTTCCTGTTGTGAATTTGAAGTGATACTGAGCTGAATCACTCTCTGTCAGGTCAGTGATTCTCAGAGTGGAGCGTCCTGTCTCTGTGTCAAGGACCTGAACACGACCTGCAAACTGGGAGTCTTCACTAAGGTCCTCAGGACGTGAAGGACTCTGCCACTGATGAGAACGTTCAGGACTGAACCAGAATTTAGATGTGATAGTGTCATAACTGCTGTAAGTGCAAGAAATGTCCACTGATGAGCCTTTGAAGGCACAGATGCTTCTGTCAGTGTAAATCACTCTGTTGCAGGTTTGACCATCAACACCTGAAAGATAAAACAAAGTTTTGATCATTTTTAAACCAGAGTTGATGAAGAGTCACAATGAAGGTCTCCATATTAAAATACATGTAGTTATAAGACTCCATCAGATGGTGTTATGTTAGTGTAGTAAACTCACACACTGGAGGAGAGGGGAAATCCTCATGTCCTCTAACAGCACAGGAAAAACTGTCTGCCTTACTATAGGGTACGGAATAAGTAGAAGATTTTTGCGACAGAACTTTCTGTCCATTTTTGAACCAAATGTAGGAAGAATGATCAGGTAGACGACAACTGCTGTGACACTTCAGCTCTCTCAAGCTAGAATATGAGTGATCTGTTCACCTGCACCTGCAGAGCTGGATATGAGAACAAGAAACAATATTATTATCACTGGTTCTAACAGAAATCAGTGATAGATGTACATACACGACAACACAACAGTTACTATTCCTAGAACTAGCAGTGAACATTAGTGCCAACACAACAGTAATTATTACACAAACTCATGATGATCCATCATTTTCAACATGTTCACTGTTTCTAAATGTACTATGTTGATGTTTTACATCAGTGTGTGTTCATCAGTACCTGTGACAGTCAGAGTTGTACCAGGTAAACTACTGATCCACTCAGACCATCCTGTTGTGAATTTGAAGTGATACTGAGCTGAATCACTCTCTGTCAGGTCAGTGATTCTCAGAGTGGAGCGTCCTGTCTCTGATTCAAGGACCTGAACACGACCTGCAAACTGGGAGTCTTCACTAAGGTCCTCAGGACGTGAAGGACTCTGCCACTGATGAGAACGTTCAGGACTGAACCAGAATTTAGACGTGATAGTTTCATAACTGCTGTAAGTGCAAGAAATGTCCACTGATGATCCTTTGAAGGCACAGATGCTTCTGTCAGTGTAAATCACTCTGTTGCAGGTTTTACGTTCAACACCTGAAAGATAAAACAAAGTTTTGATCATTTTTAAACCAGAGTTGATGAAGAGTCACAATGAAGGTCTCCATATTAAAATACATGTAGTTATAAGACTCCATCAGATGGTGTTATGTTAGTGTAGTAAACTCACACACTGGAGGAGAGGGGAAATCCTCATGTCCTCTAACAGCACAGGAATAACTGTCTTCAGAACCACCATAGACTGAATAAGTAGAAGATGTTTCTGACTGAACTTTCTGTCCATTTTTATACCAGATGTAGGAAGAACGATCAGGTAGACGACAACTGCTGTGACACTTCAGGTCTCTCCTGCTAGAAAATGAGGACGTGCTCACCTGCACCTGCAGAGCTGGATCTGAGAACAAGAAACAATATTATTATCACTGGTTCTAACAGAAATCAGTGATAGATGTACATACACGACAACACAACAGTTACTATTCCTAGAACTAGCAGTGAACATTAGTGCCAACACAACAGTAATTATTACACAAACTCATGATGATCCATCATTTTCAACATGTTCACTGTTTCTAAATGTACTATGTTGATGTTTTACATCAGTGTGTGTTCATCAGTACCTGTGACAGTCAGAGTTGTACCAGGTAAACTACTGTTCCACTCAAACCATCCTGTTGTGAATTTGAAGTGATACTGAGCTGAATCACTCTCTGTCAGGTCAGTGATTCTCAGAGTGGAGCGTCCTCTCTCTGATTCAAAGACCTGAACACGACCTGCAAAATGGGAATCAGGACGTGAAGGACTCTGCCACTGATGAGAACGTTCAGGACTGAACCAGAATTTGGATGTGATAGTTTGATAACTGCTGTAAGTGCAAGAAATGTCCACTGATGAGCCTTTGGAGGCACAGATGCTTCTGTCAGTGTAAATCACTCTGTTGCAGGGTTGATCATAGACACCTGAAAGATAAAACAAAGTTTTGATCATTTTTAAACCAGAGTTGATGAAGAGTCACAATGAGGGTCTCCATATTAAAATACATGTAGTTATAAGACTCCATCAGATGGTGTTATGTTAGTGTAGTAAACTCACACACTGGAGGAGAGGGGAAATCCTCATGTCCTCTCAACAGCACAGGAATAACTGTCTGCAGAATTAAAGTAGCCTGAATATGTCGAAGATGTTTCTGACTGAATTTTCTGTCCATTTTTGTACCAGATGTATGAAGAACGATCAGGTAGACGACAACTGCTGTGACACTTCAGGTTTCTCCAGCTAGAATCTGAGGATCTGCTCACCTTCACCTGGAGATCTGAATGTGAAGAAGGAACAAGAAAGTTATTTTAAACAAACTGTCAACATACACACACAACACATTTATATGATTGTTCTTCAGATATTGAACATTTGGAAATAATTTGAATGTTACCTGTGACCCTCAAAGTGACTCCAGGTGAACCAGTATATCTCCCAACTGGTTGGTTTGTTATGAACCTGAACTTGTACACAGCTGAGTCGCTCTCTCTCAGGTCTGTGATTCTCAGAGTGCAGTCGTTCTTACCATAAGACCTATACTGCACACGATCCTGAATACTCTGGGTCTGTTCTCAGATCCGTATAAACACCATTACTCTCATTTTAGTGAACCAGAATCTATCCTCAACTCTCAGTATTACGGCCATATTTTCTGGATGGGTATGTGTAGGTGCATCTTATTTCCACTGTTGATCCTTTTAAGGCACAGATCTCAGTAGAGCTGTAAGTCACTCCATAGTCCTCCCATCCCTGTATCACTGTAACACAGAGAACATCAAAAACTACAATCAGACTCAAAACATCATCAGGAGACAGATTTTCACTGTAGTGGAGGAGCTTCAGTCTGTGAAGCTACACTTCCTAAACCACTTTGGATCTCTTGCCGTCCCACTTTAAGTCAGTGTGAGGCAAAGATAATCTTTTAGTACAAACATGTTTTCGGAAAGCAAGCATAAGCAAACTTTCGAAAAACTCATACTGTGTTAGTCTATTCTCTGTGAGCTTAACTAGAACTGAGCTTCAGCCGTTTTCTGCATCACTTGTTTTTCTTATACATTCTAATGTTTTAAAAATGAGTATATACTTTAAATCAAGTTGTGAGTTGTGAACAAGATGTAATTTCCACTGCTACCTTAACAAAACAAGATATTTGTGGGGAGGAGTGTTTTGTGGGGAGGAGCCGCTGCTCAGCCGCTAACAGCTGGCTGGAGTCTGAGTCAAGGCCAAACCAGGCCTGAAGAATAAAGAGTCACATCGGATTCTGCTCTGATCCAGAGCCGCTCACCGACGGGAGGAGAGCTCAGAGATGACTTTTTAATGTTTTGGAGTAACAAGTGGATTTATCTTCACTCCTGTTGATCAACCTGACTGCGGCAGTGATCGGCAGAGGTGGTGTACACAACATTAAACAACCACCACTGCTGATGAAAATCTATCTGACATGACACAGGGACAAATGTTCACAGAGGAGGCAATGTTTTAAAGTTTATACACCTTAAATTTAGTCTTGTTAGCTGACTTCCTTAACCCTGAAGTAGCAACTGCGTCCTAATAAAATGCACCCTCACTATGAGTACATTTGTGAATTTGTCTGGCAACATTGTTGGAAACATTTTGGATCATTTAAGTATAGAACTCAACAAAATATTCAACAGAGACCTTGTTGTTTTCAGACATTTAAAGGTGCAATACGTAAGAATTTTAGTGTAAAACGTCAAAGATTAACTGAAATTATCAAACGTTTGTGAGGAAATACAAATCTTGCCATTTTGTCAAAGATGTGTATGCACTGTGTTGAAGAGATATCTATTAAAGCTAGTATGCTAACCAGCTAGCCTCTTTCTGCCATCAATTCAAAGCTCCTGTGCAAGCAGTGTAAACACAAACACTCCCCAGATAATCTGGCTAACCCCACAGCTAACTGAGCTAGCAAGCTAACAGCAGCTACAGTCATGGATGTATTAAGAAAAAAGGATACAGTTAGCAGCAGTTAGCAGTTATTCTGGTGATACGCTACCCCTATTTGCTGGTAGTATAAATTCAAGGTGACCAATTCTTACGTATTGCACCCTTGATACAGAATTGCGACGTATCATATCTTTAATCTGAGCCAGGACATCATACAGAGGGTGCAGTAAGGGAACAGCATGTACTGAAACTGTACTTAAGGTGAAGGTTTAATATTAGACTTTTGTTTGCTTGGTTGCTTAACTTTCTGTGGTCAGGCTGCAGCAGAGTGTGAAGGGAAACTGTAGAGAAAGCAGAACACAGAGCCGTGGGGATCTACTGCGACATATAACACAAACAGACCTAAACTACTGCGCACAAATATATAGCTGTGTATTAGATAAAGGTTAACGGCATCAGATCATTGATTAAACATCTGACTTATGGTTTCAAAGGTTGAGGCAACTCGCAGCATCTGGCTCTGAATATGTGACATATTCAAAGATATCTGGTCTACAGTATACTGTAACACTTTCCGAATGTCATTGGGAGCTTCTTCTGCATCAACAGTATTACTTATGTATTAATTGTTTGCTGACAGGTTGATGTTATTGTGACTGTGTGTTAGCTGGTTGAAAAGAGGGTGAAAAGAGTTCAGTTCAGACCGAATATCACGCAGTTGTCAACTAAAAGTCAACGTCTGAATGCTAGGTGGAGTCTGAATCTGAATTAGTTCAACAGTAAGTCTTTTACCTCGACGTGAAACCGACTCATGTGATATAATTTTTATTTTCTGTAGTAATTATGCCATCGTAAAGCCACTGGCCTCCAAATCTACTTGTCAAAGTTGTGTTTGGAGGACTTTGAACGGTGTAGGAAGTTTCACAGAGGGATGAATTGTATTAAACAAGTTGTTTCTTCCATTGTTACAGTCATTTCATTCATCCACATGCTTACTGTCTCCAATGGGGCAGTTTATGAAGTTTATAATGTTAAGGTGTAAGTGTACAGAGAGGCTGCCGGTGTAAAAAAAAACAAGTGTCCTGTGGTACAAGGATTGCAGCTCATTAAATTAAACATCAAATCTTTTTATTAACTAACTTTTTCTAAATTTCTTGGGCGTACTAACTGTCTTATAGTATAAATTTAGACGGACATTACCTTGTACAGAGAGGAGGAAGACAACAAATCCACTCGCTGCTGCTGTAAGACTCATAGCTTCTCCTCCCGTCGATCACATTCATGAGAAACACCTGCAGTAAATCTTAAGAAACAGTCCTGAATAAAGAAGGGAGGATGTGGTCTCTGAAGAGAGTTCACTTTGTCGAAGTGTTAAAAGCCAGCCTGGCTTCCTTCCCCTTTACATCATTAATATGCATGAACAGACGGATGCCTGTAAGTCCCCGAGTTGAAATGAAGAAATGATTCTGACAGTTTTGTTTTGCAAATCAGGCACTGACTTCTTAAAATATAGTTCATGGAAATTACAGAGAAGCTCATTTTGTGGCCTGGTCTTCTGTCACTTTGAGAAGGCGATTTCAGGAAATGACCCAGTTCTTGTAATAACTGGGCCAATAATAAAGCACTGTGGTCTGGGCAGGATTGAAAGCGAAAATCTAATAAACAGTTTTGTTTTCAGTGTTAGAAATCTTGTTCAGAAAGTCAAGTTGTGAATTGTTCACCACTTCTGTTGCCTGACAGCTGACGACTGTGTGTTTTACCTCTGTAAGTTAGAACCGATTGTGTTCAGTGGAGATGTTTGAATCAACGTTGAGAGCAGATGTTGTGATGATGTGGTCGGCTTCTCGCACATCGCAGCTTCCTGTTTGTGGCTCTGAAGAAGATGTGGGTGTAAATCAAAGGAACCATAGAGGTGGAGCTAGTGGCGTATGAAGGCGAAGGCACAGCATACTTTGAGCTTAATGCTAACATTAGCAGGCTAACATACTCACTATCACACTGTGACTGTGACTTCTGCCAAAAGCTTTTTATTGGTGCTAGTGCATCGATTTATTTACAAACTTTATCATGAACTTTGCCATGTTGCTAACATAACTGAAAAAACATATATTATAAACAGTGTATACATCATGTGGCATGAAGTTTCTCTTCTTCCTCACCTGTGCTCTGTTGTCTTGTCTCTGTACAAACTCATATTGTCCACTGTACAGTCTGTTTTTTCTTGATATGAGAATGGATGAAAAATAGAATCAAACTCATTAATATTGATATTAAATAAATGGCTGAAGTGTAAATATGAGTGAACATAGATATAGTGGTACAGAGCAGCTCACCTCCATAGTAAGAGGATGAGGATGAGGATGAAGGCGAGGACGAGCAGGACGCACGTGACCGCCCATGAGCGATTTCCTCTGACGCCTTATCTCGGTGCAGCTGTGACAATGATCACATGAAAAGTTAGATAATTCAGTCCGGAGTTACAGGATGTTTGGGTCCATTAGACTGTCTCTGCCCACTGTTGTGACTGATTTAGTATTTAGGGATAGTGTTGCATAGTCCCAAACATATTTGACTTTCAAATGTAATGGAGCCAAAGAAAATCCCTCACTGCCCTGATGGTATGGCTTAAAACAAAAATTAAAATCAAGGCCACTTTTTAGCACATCTAGTGCTCGACATGCTATTTTCGTATGCACAGGATTACTCTCTACTCTGGGTTGCTTATCTTCCTGTGGTCAGGCTGCTGCAGACACTCAGCAGCAGCCTGACCACTGTAAAGAAATGCAGAACTCTGAGGTGTGAGCAACTTTTCTCACAAATAAAAAAACACTGATAAATTTATTCTAAAGCAGGAAAGATTCACAAATACTGAGGGAAATATCTGTCCAGCAGCTAAATACTCTACTTTGGTCTTCAGTGAGATGCTAACTTTGTTGTTTGGTGCAGGGCAGGTAGTGTACAGCTGGTTTTTAGAGATGTTTCACTGAAAACAGCTGCTGCTGCTGCTGCTGCAGGAAACGAGGCTGATGAGAACACTGAGAGTGAACTAAAACAATAAAGTTATATAAAAAAAAAACCTCCGGAGCTGACAGGAACTGCAGTCAGGTGATAATTTTCTGTGACTTCATTACTACAAGCAGCACCTCCACTTTATGAACTCATTTTAATCACATTCTTGATACAAAAATGTGCTTTTGTGTGACGTACACTTGTTATTCATTTTGTGACTCTCTAATGGTAATTAATTCCTTGTGACATGAAAGACATGATGCCGACTCGTGTTATTTTTTAACTCTGGTTCCTGTGTTAATTGCTATCAGATCACATCGACCAGCCTCTAACACCTACGAACGCAGACTCAAGTTGAGTTTGGAGGAAATTTGAACGAGGGAGGAAGTTCCTCAGAGCGATTCATTCCATGTTAATGTACAGTATGTACTGTCACTGTACATCCACACAAAACTCAGCTTTACTGTCTCTAACTGTGCAGTTTATAAAGTTTAAGGTAGAATTGTACAGAGATGTCTCAGGTGTAAAAAAAAAACAGACCCAGCTCTGTGTTGGTCGTCCTGTAAAGACTTCAATATAAAGAAATACAAGTGAATGCATCAGGGATCTCATCACACTGCATAACATCACACATAATCTTTTCTATAAAGCCCCCCATGCTAACAGTCTTACAGTGTAAATGTAGACGTACAGTACCTTGTACAGACAGAAGGACGACAACAAATCCACTCGCTGCTGCTGTTAAACTCATCGCTTATGCTCACGTCTGTTAAATAAGCAGGTCGATCACATACATGGAAAGTACTGAATGTCAGTTCATCTCACCAAACAGTTCTAAATAAAGAGGGTGGACGTGGTCACGAGACAGTTTGTCTCTCTCTGGTTGGTTCGCTTGTCTTAAACACACATGGAGGTGTGAACTGGCTGGCTTCCTTCCTCTTTATATTATTAATATGTATGAAGAGACGAATGCCTGTGAACCCTCAAGATAAAATGAAGATAAGAATCTTTATTGTTTTGCAAACCATGCATTCAAAAACATGGACGTATCAGCAAACTGAACACTAAATGTGATATTGTTCCAAAGTCGAGGCAGCAGAACAGCAAAGGTTCAGTCAGCCCTCGATTTTAATCGGAACTTTGATTAAATTAAAGCCTAAACCAGACATTCATCAGACTGTATGAGGTATAGTTAAGAAGTGGTTAGAACAAAAAACTGCTTCCTACTAAACATAGAAGTTTCACAGAGCCCCTTTAAATTACATCACATATTTTTTTGTAGACTTTCTAACATCTGTTTTCAAAATGGGCGAATACAGTAAAGTTTAATGTTAATTCTGGTTTATATTAAAGTGATCAGAGTCTGTTTAATGTGATAATGTATAAAGCAAAGATGAACAGATTATCTCTGCAGTTAATCTGAGCACTGAGGCAGGAAATCACACACAGAGGGTGAAGTGAAGAAACAGCAGTGTATTGTCACTGTGTACTTTAACACAGTGCCTAGTGACCAAGTAAACAAAATATACAAAGGGTGTGACACAAAAAAAAATATTCTGCTATTCTTACTTAATTTCCTGTGATCAGGCTCCAGCAGAGTGTGAATGGAAACTGTAGGCTTGGGCAACTATTGTGATACGCAGATGACACTGACACTTATTTGAAAGAGAGAAAGAGTCACAACTACTGACATTGATTCACATGTCTGTTCTCTGTTTGCTGTTTTCCTTGAAGCTCGTGTATATCACTTTAAAAACATTTAACTGTTCCTGCCTGACTGGTTGTCTGCATTCTGGTTGTTTTCCTTGTGGCCTTGTACTCAACCGACACATTTGTCAAAGCTACAATCGACAAGCGTAGAGAAGTATTAATTGTTTTTTGGCTCATTGGAGGCAGCACATCATGCTGTCAACACAACATGGACAACTGTCTCTTGATGGAGTTGATGTAGTCTCAGTGAAGATGCTTATTTACACATCCAGCACACACAGAACAACATTAGTACTTATATTGAGGAACACAGTCCACATCTATTGTTAATATAAAGATATTCATGACTGCAATATAAACTTTAGTTATCCACCTCGCAACTCCACTTCCACCCACACAAACACAGCTTTACAGTCTTAAATGATGCAGTTTATAAAGTTTAAAGTTATATGTGTATAGGGGATGCTGCTGGTGTACAAAACAGACACAGCTCTCTGCTGGTCATCCTGTAGAGATTTCAATTAAAAGGACTAATGAATGTCTGGTGTTGCAGGGATCACATCACATCACAACATCACACATCTAATCTTTTTCATTTAACCCAGCATGCTAACTGCCTTAAAATATAGATGTATATGTACAGTACCTCGTACAGAGAGAAGGAAGACAACAAATCCACTCACAGCTGCTGTTAAACTCATCGCTTCTCCTCACAATCACTATGCATGAGAAAAATACGTGGTCCTTTGAAGGCAGGGTTGGTGTTGGTGTGTGTCTTCTGTGGTTATGCTTGTGTTTAACAGACATCGAGTTATTAACACCCAGCCTGACTTCCTTCTTCCTGATCATATTAATATGCAGGAAGGGCTGAATCTTTGCAGACACTGAAGACGAAATGAAAAAATAGTTCTTACATCTCTTCACTGACATTACTGTAAAGTCTGAAGGTTAAGTAGGAAGTGGATATTTCTTTAAGATGACACTTTTCTCACATGAAATACAATCTTAACAATACAGATTGCAAGAGTTGTCTGTAAACAGAAAATTGAACTGACCCTGAAGAGTGTCAGAACTACACTACCTACTCTGGCCACAAGAGGCAGCCACAACTGGTTTACATTTGTCTGCAGAATCTGTCTTCAGATAACTTAAGTCCAAGTTTAAAAATAATGCAGATATGATCCAAAAACACTGATAAACATTAGAATATTAACTAGCTGCTCCTCTGAATGAACTTGTCTAATTATGAAAATAACTGATTGCTGTGCTTAACACGCCCTCCTATCTCAAATGTGTTGGTGTGACATATAGTGACATGTTGAGAGCAATAATTGTAAACAGAAGAAGCAGAGGAATAACTTTGAAGTGTATTTGTCTATATTAATGTTACAGAAAAAAAAACAGTTTAAAACAGCAATCTTGAGCTTTCTGCACACTGTCGCCCTCAGCAGCAGTGAGAGGGAACTGAAATGAGAATTTACAGTTTTCATGGAAGCTTCTTTATTTGATTTCAGCCAGTGCAATATTAGGAAATTGTAAAATCTAATTACCTACAATACTACTGAGCTTATATTACATTTCAGTGATTTAAAAACATGTTCATGGTCAATGTGTCTGCTTTGAAAAGACTGTTTTGACTTCAGCAGCCAAGACACGTGTGATAAGATTTTTTCTGAAGTGATTAATTGAATTTAAAATAAATATTTTACACACCTGCTGTGACCCTAAACACATTTAAAGCAAACTAAAAAATGAAAGCTTGCATTCTTCTAAACTTTCTGCAACATGCTGTTGCTCATTGTCTGTTGCTCATTGTCTGTTGCTGCTATTGAAAGCTGGAGTATGGAGCCTTCACACACAAATTAAAGTTTTTTATATTCAAGTCATTGTCAAATATGTTCACACATTGCTGACTAAGTCTATACCCTCCAGATAAACTGAAGAGCGGAGCTTATGGCAGAGAAACCTAACTGCCACAAGGAGTAGATAAGTTCCCAACTCTAGCTTGAAAAGTGTGTCCACTTCCCCCTCCTCCTCCACAGCCTCGCTCTCCACTGTGATATTTCAATATTCTACTCTTAAGAAAATGACAAAACCAGTACTATGAACTTCTAATCAGTCTTTTGTCAACAGGCTCCAACCTGACTGGACTTCACAGCATGTCTTCCTGCTGCTCTGTGTCTTTTGTGCTGCAGTAAAGTCTGACACGTTCTCAAGGGTCTAACTGATGTGGAAAGATAAATTAACATAAAATTCAACTCATTCAACTCAAACCTGCACCACATTTGGTTTGATCTAACATGTACACGAGGATGTTAAGAGCAAGATTCTCTCTTGATTGTTGTTTGGCATTATTGTAATATGTGTGGTGGGGAAGACACAAAGGCAAATATATGTTAATGACTTGTGGGGCATTCAGACCAACTGGAAGCGAATATTCACACGTATATGTATATGAATAACTCTAAGAATATATTTATATACTTAAACCCAAGATCAAGTAAGTTAAGTTGCTTATACTGATATAAGTGCATGCAACCACATTACTTTTGATTTGCAGGTAAAACATTATTTATTCTCCATTAAAGTGGCCATGAGTGGCCAAGATTGTTTTTGTAATATCAGAATCACAGATATTTTTTAAATATTGATGACATCAAAGTTAATTCTCAACTTTAGACAGAAACAATGAAAGTCTCTATGGTAAACAAACTATCATTAGGTGAAATACACAGAGGTCCACACTTGGTATGTAAAGGAGCTGAGTCCACTCTTAGCAATATTCACATGTATATGTGTGTGGTTAATTTACCTGTCACACCCAGATATAAAGTAGATTTAGAACATCCTCTTGTATTATGGACCTCACAGGAATAATTTCCACTGTGTTCAGCTCTGAAGTCAGTGATGGTGACGATCTGTCCTGATGCTTTTGGTGAGTCTTCATTCTCCTTGTACCAGGTGTAATTAGCTGCTGGGTTAGCATCACTGCTACAGGTCAGAGTCACTGAACAGCCCTCCACTATCACTATTTGCAGACATTACAAAATGCTCCTCATCCCATTTGTTAGGTGTTTTCTTTTCAGTTAAGGTGAGTCAGCTTTATTATATCAAACAGTTCCTTGTTGTTTCAGGGTGAGCATCAAAGTACATTCAGTTTCATCAATGGACAAATAATGAGAAAGTGAGAAACAAGTCAGAGAAAATAAACTGATTTACATTTTATTTGTGTCCATTATTGATGAATGAAACCTTTATTCTGAAGATTAAGCACAAAAAGAGTTTGTTTAAAGCTGGAATCCAAAACTTTCTGCACACTGTCGCCCTCTGCAGCACAGAGAGGGAACTGACATAATGTTCAAACTACAGAGTTGTTGTTGGAAGCTGGATGTTTATTTCAATCAGCCACTGCAATACTTTGAAAATGTTACAGCTACAGAGTATGATAGAGCTGGGCTCATGTTACATTTCAGTGTGTTTTAATATATATTGTACATGCTGTGAGATACTGTGCTTCCTGTTCCACATGTCTTTCTCTGCCAGGACAGGTGTGATGTGATAAGCCGATCAGTATTTCTTCAAAGCAAGTTACTGCATTAGATTAAAATACTATACTATAAGCATTAAAAGATAAAATAGCATGTTGCATACCAAGTATAATCCTTAAAATATGTAATGTACTTGCACAGGTAAACATAAAGCTGCATGCTACTCAAAACTTCTGCCACATGCTGCAGTTTCTTTGTTCAAAGGTGAGATGTTGGTGTAATCAGGATCAGACTCCAACTGATGGGGAGAGACAACAAGATGAGAGTCAAAGGCCTCATAAATGGAACGTGGACACAATTAGATTTTAAATGACAACAAACTCAGACATGTTTAAAGCAGAACTGTTTCCTTAACTTGATCTTTGTTATAAAAACATTTACAGTAAATGTGCTAATTTCTCGTCACTGTGGTCCAATACCTCTCTCATCTCCACAGTCTCTATGGGCTCATTTGGTTCAGTGGTGGAGCTCAGAGTTTTCTTCTTCCTGAAGGAAATCAACAAACAAACAAAAATGTTCATTAAAAACTCATTCAAAGTAACAGATCAGTGATGGAACTGATTAATGTTTGTAGTTTCACCTCATCCACAGACAAAACAGAAGCAGCAGAACCGACACCAGAACCAGCAGAGTCAACCTGATGATATTTATCATCTTTGTTGTTTTTGAGCTCCCTGGAAATGGAGATAGACAGTTATTAGATAGACTGTAGTGGACCTCACTAGTAGGGTTTGATTCATTAATCAGTTTCCCAGGTGTTACTGTCTGTTAATCAACCAATTACTGTCTCACCTGCCACAACAATCAGCTGTAAGGTGGAGTTATGACGTCCTCTTCTGTTCTGGGCTTCACAGTAATAATTCCCACTGTGTTCAGCTCTGAAGTCAGTGATGGTGAAGATCTGTCCTGATGCTTTTGGTGAGTCTTCATTCTCCTTGTACCAGGTGTAATTAGCTGCTGGGTTAGCATCACTGCTACAGGTCAGAGTCACTGAACTGCCCTCCACTATCTCAGCAGAGGGACTCACTGACACAGAGGGAAGCTTTGGAGCATCTAGAGATGTATTAAGAGAAAAGGTTAAGTGTGTGTTACAACAATAGAATGTGTAGTATTTGAACCATAAAGTGTGAACAGCTGTGTGTAGCACTGTTTGAATCTGGTCCCAAAACAGCATAAAACTCCTCAAGTCTCCTGGAGCTGCTCAGTGAATTACAGCAGACTGAGAATGTGGAGCACAAGAACGTAGACATGACAGTAAAATCTTCTCCTGCAAAGTCTGGACAGATTTAATCTGTTATTTTTAAATAAACTGTTTCACTCACATGTCACATTAATAGAGATGTATTCAGACGTCCTCCTCCCCAGCTCGTTCTCAGCTGTACAGTAATACTCTCCAGAGTCAGAGGACTGGATGGAGCTGAAGACAAGCTGTGGTTCTTTACTGAGAGGTTGAAGGTCTGGATCTCCATTCTTCTTGTACCAGGTGTAATTAGCTGCTGGGTTAGCATCACTGCTACAGGTCAGAGTCACTGAACTGCCCTCCACTATCTCAGCAGAGGGACTCACTGACACAGAGGGAAGCTTTGGAGCATCTGGACGAGAACATGTACAGAGAGACAGACAAGTAATATTAGTCAACATTTTATTTCAGTTCCATTGTCAGTCTAAGTGACTTCCTAATGTTACTCACACTGGACGTCTATAAAAAGAGATGAAGAGTTGATCTCTCCATACTGATTCTCAGACTTGCAGTAGTAGATCCCTCTGTCCTCAGAACTGATGGAGGAGAAGTGATAGACACCTTCTGGTCCTTGAATCAGTGTTTGGTTCTCCTTGTACCAGGTGTAAGTAGCTGCTGGGTTAGCATCACTGCTACAGGTCAGAGTCACTGAACTGCCCTCCACTATCTCAGCAGAGGGACTCACTGACACAGAGGGAAGCTTTGGAGCATCTGGAGGAGAGGTGTTAAAAGATTATTCTACGTTAAATGTATTATCACAGTAGCACATATGCTATTCGAATCATACACTGTGAACGGCTGTCTGTAGCACTGTTTGAATCTGGTCCCAAAACAGCATAAAACTCCTCAAGTCTCCTGGAGCTGCTCAGTGAATTACAGCAGACTCAGAATGTGGAGCACAAGAACATAGACATGACAGTAAAATCTTCTCCTGCAAAGTCTGGACAGATTTAGTCTGTTATTTTTAAATAAACTTTTTTACTCACATGTCAAATTAATAGAGATGTATTCAGACGTCCTCCTCCCCAGCTCGTTCTCAGCTGTACAGTAATACTCTCCAGAGTCAGAGGACTGGATGGAGCTGAAGACAAGCTGTGGTCCTTTACTGACAGGTTGAAGGTCTGGATCTCCATTCTTCTTGTACCAGGTGTATTTAGCTGCTGGGTTAGCATCACTGCTACAGGTCAGAGTCACAGAGCTGCCCTCAGCAGAGGGACTCACTGACACAGAGGGAAGCTTTGGAGCATCTGCAGAGGATATGAACACGTATTAATGAAAAATTAGGATATGTTATCAGACAATTGACTGTTGTGATTGAAATGTATCTTTCTCTGTTTCTATTGTAATTGTCTCTGTTTGTCACAGTGGCTGTCTAGAGAGCTGATCGTGGAGCTGTCCCTGGTCAGACTCCTCCTGGTGGAAACTGACAGCCAATAAATATTATTTGTACTATTAGTACTTTAGACATGTTTCTGTCTGTAATTTGTAGCCAGTGTGTATATGTGTTTTTTCCTGATACAGTGGATCAAACTCACAGACTGGAGGAGAGCCGTAGTTCTCATGTCCTTTCAAAGCACAAGAGATGATGTCTCCAGGATAAACCCGGCCTTTAAAAGAAGATGTCTCCACCCCTGTGACTTTCTGTCCGTTCTTGAACCAGACGTAGGAAAGACGACCAGCTGGACTGCAGCTGCTGTGACACTTCAGCTCTGCCTCAGTATCAGACTGGTGGACTGTTATTCTGGTCACCTGCACCTGCAGAGCTGGATATGAGAACAAGAAACAATATTATTATCACTGGTTCTAACAGAAATCAGTGACAGATGTACATACACGACAACACAACAGTTACTATTCCTAGAACTAGCAGTGAACATTAGTGCCAACACAACAGTAATTATTACACAAACTCATGATGATCCATCATTTTCAACATGTTCACTGTTTCTAAATGTACTATGTTGATGTTTTACATCAGTGTGTGTTCATCAGTACCTGTGACAGTCAGAGTTGTAGCAGGTAAACTACTGATCCATTCAAAGCTTCTTGTTGTGAATTTGAAGCGATACTGAGCTGAATCACTCTCTGTCAGGTCAGTGATTCTCAGAGTGGAGCGTCCTGTCTCTGATTCAAAGACCTGAACAAGACCTGCAAACTGGGAGTCTACACTAAGGTCCTCAGGACGTGAAGGACTCTGCCACTGATAACCATGATTAGGACTGAACCAGAATTTGGATGTGATAGATTCAGGACTGTTGTAAGTGCAAGAAATGTTCACTGATGAGCCTTTGGAGGCACAGATGCTTCTGTCAGTGTAAATCACTCTGTTGCAGATTTGACCATCGACACCTGAAAGATAAAACAAAGGTTGGATCATTTTTAAACCAGAGTTGATGAAGAGTCACAATGAAGGTCTCCATATTAAAATACATGTAGTTATACGACTCCATCAGATGGTGTTATGTTAGTGTAGTAAACTCACACACTGGAGGAGAGGGGAAATCCTCATGTCCTCTAACAGCACAGGAATAACTGTCTGCATAATTAAAGTTGCCTGAATGTGTCGAAGATGTTTCTGATGGAATTTTCTGTCCATTTTTGTTCCAGATGTAAGAAGAACGATCAGGTAGACGACAACTGCTGTGACACTTCAGCTCTCTCCGGTTATCTGAGGATGTGTTCACCTTCACTTGGAGATCTGGATGTGTACAAAGAACAAGAATGTTGTTTTAGACAAACTGTCAACAAACTCACACAACACATTTATATTATTGCTAGATGCTGAAAATTTGGAAATAACTAAAATATGAATGAAAATGTTACCTGTGACCCTCAAAGTGACTCCAGGTGAACCAGTATAACTCCCATCTGTTTGGTTTGTTATGAACTTGAACTTGTACTCAGCTGAGTCGCTCTCTCTCAGGTCTGTGATTCTCAGACTGCAGCTCTTCTCAGAACAACTGTACTCAACACGATCTTGATAATCTGAGTCTGTTCTCAGATCCACTGGTTGATTTCCACTCAGTTTAGTGAACCAGAATGTTTCCTCAACTTCAGTATCACCACCATGTTTTCTGGATGGGTATGTGTAAGTGCATCTTATTTCCACCGTTGATCCTTTTAAGGCACAGATCTCAGTAGAGCTGTAAGTCACTCCCCAGCCATCCTGACCCTGTATCACTGTAAGAGAGAGAACATCAGAAACTACAATCAGACTCAAAACATCATCAGGAGACAGATTTTCATACAGTCATTGTAATGCCATTGTTATAAAATATTCAGTAATGCCACTTGTGCATTTGTTATCCACTCAGCAACAATAAATCCAGCACATCCACACAAACACAGCTTTACTGTCTTTACTGGTGCAGTTTGTAAAGTTTGTAATGAGACACGTTTCTGTCAGTCAAAGAATTCAAAGAAAGTAAATGTCTGATGCTGTAGTGATCACATCACATGACAAAACATTGTACATCAAATTGTTCTGTTAACTTAAAAACCCAACTTCCTCTTAATTTCTGAAGTGTGCTCACTGTCTTACAGTATAAATGTAGACATACAGTACCTTGTACAGACAGAAGGACAACAACAAATCCACTGGCTGCTGCTGTTAAACTCATCGCTCCTCCTCACGTCTGTTAAATCAGCAGGTCGATCACATACATGAGAAGTACTGAATGTCAGTTCATCTCACCAAACACTTCTACATCAAAAAGGGAAGATGTGGTCTTTAAAGACAGCTTGTCACTCTCTGGTTGGTTGACTTGTCTTAAACACACACTGAATTGTTAACTGGCTGGCTTCCTTCCTCTTTATATTATTAATATGTATATACAGATGAATGCCTGTGAACCCTAAAGATAAAATGAAGAAATGATTCTTACTGTTGCTTTACAAACACTGCATGTAAAACATGGATGTATCAGCAAACTGAACACTAAATGTGATATTGTTACAAAGGCATAGTTAAGATAAAAAGATAAAAGATAAAAACTGTGTGAATGTTGTGTCAGATGAGACAAAATGCTCCGCATCCCAGGTGTTAGGTGTTTTCTTTTCAGTTAATGTGAGTCAGCTTTATTTTATCAGAAAGTTGACTTTATCAGACTGTGAGCAACTCTCCGTCGGCTCCCAGGCCAACAACTCCCAGTGTCTTCTGTCAGCTCCCAGGCCGCCACCTCCCAGCGGTCCTCCATCGGCTCCCAGTGAACCTCTGTCAGCTCCCAGGCCAACACCTTCCAGTGTTCCTCCATCGGCTACCAGGACGCCGCCTCCCGGTGGAGCTGCTGCCAGTGTCTCTCCATCGGCTGCCAGGTTGACAGCTCCCAGTCATCCTCCGTCGGTGGCCCTGCCAAGGTCCAGGAGGGTTTCTCAGTCGGCGGTTTGGCCTCCAGAAGGTCTCAGCCTTCGTCTTTGCCGACGGCCTCTTGAGGGTCCCAGCCTACGCCGGCTTCCAGTAGGTCTCAGCATTTGCCCCCGCCACCAGCCTCCGAGAGTCTCAGCCTTCGCTGCCGGCCTCTGAGGGTCTCGCCTTCGCCCCCGGACTCCCAAGGGTTTCAGCCTTCGGCCTCCCGAGAGTCTCAGCTTTCGCCCCCGCTGCCGGCCTCCGAGGGTCTCAGCCTTCGCCCCTGGACTCCCGAGGGTTTCAGCCTTCGGACTCCTGAGGGTCTCAGCCTTCCCTCCCGCCTTCGACCTCACGAGGGTCTCAGCCTTCAGCCTTGCCGCCGGACTCCCGAGGGTTTCAGCCTTCGGCCTCCCGAGGGTCTCAGCCTTCCCTCCTGGCTTCGACCTCCCGAGAGTTTCAGCCTTCAGCCTTGCCGCCGGACTCCCGAGGGTTTCAGCCTTCGGACTCCCGAGGGTCTCAGCCTTCCCTCCCGCCTTCGACCTCACGAGGGTCTCAGCCTTCAGCCTTGCCGCCGGACTCCCGAGGGTTTCAGCCTTCGGCCTCCCAAGGGTCTCAGCCTTCCCTCCCGCCTTCGACCTCCCGAGGGTCTCAGCCGTCGCAGCCACCCTCCCGGCTTCATTTGGACTTTTCCTCTCGCGTCTCCAGTCTCCTGTTTTGGTATCTTTTGGATTTTGATTTCTTTGTTGCTTTTTGATTTGAACTTTACTTTTTGTTTGCACTTTGTTTAGCCTTTATTTGCTACTTTGTTTTTTGGTCCTTGGACTCATTTTTCATTTGTGCTCCTGGTTTTTGTAGTGTTCAGCTTTGGTTTAAATAAAGCTCGCCTTTAGTTCTCCCTCTATCCTGCCTTCCCCGTGTCTGCTTTTGGGTCCACCTTTAGTTTTCCCCTCATTGTGATAACGGAGGGTGCAGTGAAGGAACAGCATTGACAGTATTGACACTTTAACACAGGGAAGTACTTATAAGAAGTGTCAGCTAGTTGCTTATCTTGCTGTGGTCAGGCTGCTGCAGAGTGTGAATGAGAGCTGTAGAGAAACGCAAGCAGCACCTCCACTTCATAAGCTAATTTTAATCATATTCTTTATACAAAAATGTGCATTTGTGTGACTTGCACTTGTTAAACATTTTGCGGTATTTCATTTCTTGTGACGGGAAGGACATACAGACTGGTGTTATTTTTGAACTCTAGTTCCTGTGTTAATTTATCGGAGCACATCGTCCAGCCTCTAACACCTACGAATGCAGGCTCAAGTTGAGTATGGAGGAAGTTTGAACGATGGAGGAAGTTCCTCAGAGCGATTCATTCCATTGTTAATGTACAGTATGTACTGTCACTGTACATCTACACAAACTCAGCTTTACTGTCTTCAACTGTGCAGTTTATAAAGTTTAAGGTAGAAGTTTACAGAGATGTCTCAGGTGTATAAACAGACCCAGCTCTGTGTTGGTCGTACTGTAAAGACTTCAATATCAAGAAATACAAGTGAATGTCTGGTGCATCAGGGATCACATCACACTGCATGACATCACACATATTATTTACTATAAAACCCACCATGCTAACTCTCTTACAGTGTAAATGTAGACGTACAGTACCTTGTACAGACAGAAGGACGACAACAAATCCACTCGCTGCTGCTGTTAAACTCATCGCTTCCACTCACGTCTGTTAAATCAGCAGGTCGATCACATACATGAGAAGTACTGAATGTCAGTTCATCTCACCAAAAACGTTTACATAAAGAGGGAAGATGTGGTCATGAGACAGTTTGTCGCTTTCTGGTTGGTTCGCTTGTCTCAAACACACATCGAGGTGTGAACCGGCTGGCTTCCTTCCTCTTTATATCATTAACATGTATGAAGAGACCAATGCCTGAAAACCCTCAAGATGAATTTTGCAAACAATGCATTCAAAAACATGGACTTATCAGCAAACCGAACACTAAATGTGATGTTGTTGCAGCTTTATTTTATCAGACACTTCCTTGTTGTTTCAGGGTGAACATCGCAGTTTATTACATTCTGTTTCTTCAATGGACAGATAATGAGAAACTGAGACACAAGTCAGAGAAAACAAACTGATTTACATTTTATTTGGGTCCATTATTGATAATTAAACCTTTATTCTGAAGACTAAACACAAAAAGAGTTTGTTTAAAGCTGAAATCCAAAACTTACTGCACACTGTTGCCCTCTGCAGTACAGAGAGGGAACTGACATGATGTTCAAACTACAGAGTTGTTGTTGGAAGCTGGATGTTTATTTCAATCAGCCACTGCAATACTTTGAAAATATTGCAACTAAAGAGTGAAAAGGAGCTGGGTTTGATTCCAGTCTATTAAAACAGATTTTCTTAACCCAGGATCAGACTACAACAGGTCAGGCAGATTTTCACACCATTTGTCATGGGGGACAAGTTTCCAGCACTGGGCCCGATTATGAACATCGGGAATGACGAACAGACTTGTAGTATAACATAACTTTTTGATGTTTCCTCGAGGGACGACTATGACAGAGTCAAAAAAGAAAAATGTTGTTAAGAAATAGCGGAGGCACTCACAGCAATAGGGTGAGTAACTTGCTTGTTAGCTATGCTAGCTTCGGTAGCCATGATTGACAATTTTCTGTCCCACCTCCACGATGACGTATGAACTTGCAGTGATTGGTCGGGGCTGCACTCACGAGTGTTGCCAGTCTCCCGACCAAGACACGGCACAAATTGATGCCACTGTGAATGCTTAATCTGACATCATGTATGACATAAATATCGTGTAGTCTGTTCCCAGCATTAGCTTTCTCCACCAGGGCAGGTCTGAAAGGACAATCAGTATCTCTTGAAAGCAATTTGTTATATTTAAACTTAAAAAAGCATTTTGCTGCACAGGTGAAATTAAATCTGCACGCTACTTAAAACCTCTGCTCAGGATCAGACTCCAGCTAATGGGGAAAGACAAGATGAGAGTCAAAGGCCTCATAAATATAAAGTGAAGACAAATTATAACTCTTTGGTAAAGTAAGTTCTGTCACTGTGGCCCAATACCGCTCTCATCGCCATAGTCTCTACGGTCTCATTTGGTTTAGTGGAGGAGCTCAGAGTTTTCTTCTTTTGACACTGGAAAAAACAAACAAAAAGAAAGTTTAACTTAAACTATTAAAACAAGTATTCAAAGTAAAAGATCAGGGATGGAGCTGATTAACGTGTGTAGTTTCACCTCATCCACAGACGAAACAGAAGCAGAGGAATCGGCATCAAAGGCACCAGAGACAACCTGATGATATTTATTGTCATTGTTGAGTTGAAGTTGTGGTTAGCATCACTGCTACAGGTCAGATTCACTTTCCTGCCCTCCACTATCTCAGTACAGGGACTCACTGACACAGAGGGAAGCTTTGGAGCATCTGGAGGAGAGGTGTTGAGGTTATACTGCAGTAGCATGCACGTGACATCATCATGAAATTCTGTAAGAACTCAACAGATTATGTTGATCTTTGTTTCACTCACATGTCACATTAATAGAGACATATTTAAATGTCCTCCCCAGCTCGTTCTCAGCTGTACAGTAATACTCTCCAGAGTCAGAGGGACTGGATGGAGCTGAAGACAAGCTGTGGTTCTTTACTGAGAGGTTGAAGGTGTCGAGTTCCATTCTCCTTGTACCAGGTGTAATTAGCTGCTGGGTTAGCATCACTGCTACAGGTCAGAGTCACTGAACTGCCCTCCACTATCTCAGCAGAGGGACTCGCTGACACAAAAAGGAACTTTGGAGCATCTGGAGAAGATATGAACATGCATTATTTAACATACAATATGTCATTTCTCCCGATGGGGACTCCCTATCAGACCAGGGAAACGCCACAGGCATGTGCGAGTGTAGAGTTTCCATCTGTGGTTCGTGTGTGTGACGTGTTGGGAACCCCGCTGATCAGTTTGCCAAAAGGCGATGGTGCTATGTTGTTATGCTACTAGCATGCTGGTCTTACTAGTGACAGTAGTGATCCTCATTGACGGATTAAAAATAATAGTAAATAACCAGGATGTGAGGCAGATTATTACTGTGTGTTTTAAACTGGGGCACAAGACCAAACAGAGTGATCACAAGTGAAACATAGCATGACACAAAGAAATGTCCATTGTGTTCCCTCTGTAGCATTTAGTGGATTAAACTCACACACTGAAGGAGAGGGCGATTCCTCATGTCCTTCCAAAGCACAAGAGATGATGTCTCTAGGATAAAGTCGGCCTTTATAAGATGATGACTTCAACCCAAGCATCGTCTTTCCATTCTTGAACCAGACGTAGGAAAGATGACCAGCTGGACTGCAGCTGCTGTGACACTTCAGCTCTGCCTTGGTATAATACTGATTGACTGTTATTCTGGTCACCTGCACCTGCAGAGCTGGATGTGAGAACAAGAAACAATATTATTATCACTGGTTCTAACAGAAATCTGTCAGGGTTGGTGGTAGTAGCTGAGGTAGGAGGACCCAGATGCATGGACATGAGACTGAGGTTGCGGGGAATCACTTTATTTAATTATCTTCAAAAGACCAAAAAAACAAGACGACTTGAGCGAGGCGTGACGATTCAATACAAAACACAAAACAATAATCCAACCAGGAGGGAAGGGGAACAAAGGCTTAAATACACACACACTGATGAGGCAACGAGGAGCAGGTGAGGAGAGAGAAGAGGGACAAGGGCAGGTGAACTAACGAGGGGGGAGCACGGAGGAGAAATAACACTGACAAGACACAAGAGGGCAAGGAAATCAGAAACATAAGACACAAAACACAGAACCATGACAAAATCAGTGATAGATGTACATACACAACAAAATAAACTCATGATGATCCATCATTTTCAACATGTTCACTTTTTCTAAATGTACTATGTTGATGTTTTACATCAGTGTGTGTTCATCAGTACCTTTGATCCTCAAAGTGACTCCAGGTGAACCAGTATATCTTCCATCTGGTTGGTTTGTTATGAACCTGAACTTGTACTCAGCTGAGTCGCTCTCTCTCAGGTCTGTGATTCTCAGAGTGCAGCTCTTCTCAGAACAACTGTACTCAACACGATCTTGATAATCTGAGTCTGTTCTCAGATCCACAGGTTGTTTTCTCTTCAGTTTAGTAAACCAGAAAGTTTCTTTAACTTCAGTATCACGGCCATCCTTTCTGGATGGGCATGTGTAGGTGCAGCTTATTTCCACTGTTGATCCTTTTAAGGCACAGATCTCAGTAGAGCTGTAAGTCACTCCCCAGCCATCCTGACCCTGTATCACTGTAACACAGAACATCAGAAACTACAATCAGACTCATAACAGAGTAACAGGTACTCGATGTTTAGGACTGAATCAGGAAAATAAATAAATAAATAAAATGTTTTGGTTCGGGGGAATGTGGCCAAACTTTAAAAAACTCAAGACTTATTTGCAGCAGTCTGGTATCTTAACTAGATCTGACTGAGCTGAAGACATTCTGTATCACACATTTTATTTGTAGTTTCTGAAGTCTCTTTTAAAGATGACAGTGAACAGATTCATGGAACAATTGACAACTCAGTCAGTTTTACAGGAGAATTTAAAATGCAAAGGAAAATCAAAAATGTGCACATCTGCAGTTAATCTCTGAGAGCACTGAGGCAGGACATCACACAGAGGGTGCAGTGAAGGAACAGCAGTGTATTGACACTTTAACACAGAGAAGTACTTAGAAGAAAGGTGTGACGCATGAAAACAAGTGTCGGCTGGCTGCTTATCTTCCTGTGGTCAGGCTGCTGCAGAGTGTGAATGACAACTGTAAAGAAATGCAAGCAGCACCTCCACTTCATAAACTCTTTTAAATCATATTCTTTATACAAAAATGTGCATGTGTGACTTGCACTTGTCATTCATTTTGTGACTCTAACGGTATTTAATTTCTTGTGACGTGAAAATCATGATACAGACTGGTGTTATTATGCTATCGGAGCACATCGACCAGCCTCTAACACCTACGAACGCAGGCTCAAGTTTGGAGGAAGTCTGAACGAGGGAGGAAGTTCCTCAGAGCGATTCATTTTATTTAACAGATTTTCTCTTCAGACGTTTCCATTGTTAATGTACAGTATGTACTGTCACTGAACATCCGCACGAACACAACTTTACTGTATCTACCTGTGCAGTTTATAAAGTTTAAGGTAGAAGTGTACAGAGATGTCTCAGGTGTAAAAAACAGACCCAGCTCTGTGTTGGTCGTCCTGTAAAGACTGTCTGGTGTACCAGGGATCACATCACACTGCATGACATCACACATCAAATCTTTACTATAAAACCCATTATGCTAACTGTCTTACAGTATAAATGTAGACGTACAGTACCTTGTACAGACAGAAGGACGACAAGAAATCCACTCGCTGCTGCTGTTAAACTCATAGCTTCTCCTCACGTCTGTTAAATCAGCAGGTTGATCACATACATGAGAAGTACTGAATGTCAGCTCATCTCACCAAACACTTCAACATAAAGAGGGTGGATGTGGTCACAAGAGAGGTTGTCGATCTGTGGTTGGTTCACTTGAACACACATCGAGGTGTAACTGGTGGGCTTCCTGCACACTCTGGCTCCTGCACACCACAGTTGCCTAGCCCACTGACACCAGCAGTAATTTAGGTCATCTGGCCTAAGTGGCAAGTAAGATCAGATGTGGACCTCCACATGCGGGCAAGGAGGAGGAGGAGAAAGAGCGCAACACAAAAACACAATACAAACATACCCCACAACAAAGGGGGTGTCACATCTATGATGAGACAAATGCCTGTAAACCCTCAAGATGAAACTGAAACTGAACACTAAATGTGATATTGTTTCAAAGGCCAGGCAGCAGAACAGCAAAGGTTCAGTCAGCCTTGATTTTAATCTGAGCTTTGATTAAATTAAAAAACGTAAACCAGACATTCATCAGAGTGTGTGTGAGCTAATGTTTAGACAATAAACTGGATGTGACGTGGAGCAACAATAGTGAAAACCCAAACATATAACAATCAAGAGGCAAGCTTTAATAACAAGCAAGGAAGCTGGAGACCAGGACCAGAGTCTGGCGTTTGGACAGCAGCACGAGAGCCAAGCAGCTGGACACCAGAGCAGGAGGTTGGCAACAGGGCAGCAGGACTGGAGGCCAGAAACTGGGCACCAGGACGATGGACCCATCCTGAAAAAAAACGGTGCTGACCCAACTGACCTTAACCTTTACCGGCCCATCTCCAACCTTCCCTTCATCTCCAAAACACTTGAAAGGGTGGTTGCCGTACATCTACAGTCCCACCTCGACACAAACAACCTCCATGAACCTTTCCAATCCGGTTTCCGTTCAAAACACAGCACTGAAACAGCCCTGGTCAAAATCACTAACGACCTCCTCCGTGCAAGCTGACTCCGGACTACTTACTCTTCTCATCCTCCTCTACCTCAGTGCAGCATTCTACACTATCTCCCACACAATACTCCTGGACCGCCTGGCTGGCATTGGGATCACTGATGCTGCACTTTGCTGGTTTACATCGTACCTCACTGACTGCCAACAATTCGTGCATTTAAGGGACCACAAGTCTGGGTGTTCGAGTATCTCACTGGGTGTCCTCTAGGGGTCAGTCTTGGGTCATCTTCATCATCTACCTCCTCCCCTGGGCATAATACTTCGTCATCATAAGATCCACTTTCACTGCTACGCTGATGACACACAGGTCTACATCTCCTCCAAACCCACTGCTGCCATCCCTCCCACCTCCCTCATTACCTGCCTGGAAGACGTCCGGAGCTGGATGAGCAGGAACTTCCTAAAGCTTAACGGTAATAAAACCGAGGCCCTGCTCATCGGCTCCACATCCACCCTCACCAAACCACAACACACCCCAGCCCCACCCATCATCATCGATGGATTTCCTGTACCCTTCTCCCCCCAAGTCAAGAGCCTCGGCGTCATCCTGGACAGCATCCTCTCATTTGCACCCCACATTCAAAACCTCACCCAGACTGCCTTCTTCCACCTCCAAAATATCTCCAGACTCCGCCCATCACTTTCCCAATCCAGCAACGAAATCCTGGTTCACTCATTTGTCACTTCCCGCATCGACTACTGCAATGACCTCCTCACCCAAACTCCCCGCCAAACTCATCAACAGACTGCAAATTATTCAGAAATCGGCATCCCGGATCATCACCCGTACCAAATCTTCTGACCACATCACCCCTATTCTCATCCAACTTCACTGGCTCCCGGTACAATACCGCACCCACTACAGGATCCTCCTCCTCACATACAAAGCTCTCCACCATCTAGCCCCCATTTACCTCTGCGAACTCTATCCTCCAAGAATACATCCCCTCCCGCACCCTCAGCTCAACCTCTGCTGGACTACTCACCATCCCAACACCATGCCCCAGTACCATGGGTGCCCGAGCCTTCAGCTGCTCGGCACCCAGACTATGGAACTCCCTCCCCCCACACATAAGACAGTCAGACTCCATCACAACATTCAAATCCAAACTCAAAACCCACCTGTTCAAAATGGCATACTCACTCTGACTGGTCACTGTGCACTACACTTGTCTTTTCTTCAAAAAGTCAATGTTTGGTTTTAATAATCTGTGATGTTGTTATTTTATGCTTTTATTCTATGTAAGGTGACCGTGGGTGCCTTGAAAGGCACCATCAAATAAAATGTATTGCTATTATTATTATGGCATAAGGCAGGTCTACACTGGGTGTCAGAGGAGGCTGTTGACTGATGATCTGGGAGGTCTGGTAGTGGCTCAGCAGGGGTGGAAGACTCAGGGTCTGGAAAAGGTGTTGGCTGGGCGGCCAACAGAGAACCAGAGGACAGAGGGGCATTGGCTGACCCAGGAACAGGGGCAGCGTCTGCAGCAGAGACTGGGGACCTCTGGGCAGCGGACCCTCCATGGTGCAGGACAGTTGGACCTCCATGGCACTGGGCAGCAGGGCTAGCAGGCTGATGGCTAGCTGAGACAGGAGCTGGTGTGGGCGAGAGGCTAGCAGGCCTGCAAAAGTGGAGCTTTAATAACAAAGCTGAGGTCTAAATACAAAAGGAAAATTCAGAAGGGAACAGAAACAGAATGGGCAAATCCAAGATGAAAACAAAAAATACAAAAACCAAATGAAGTACAAGCCAAGGAAGTGCTGGGAACAACAACCAGGATTTAAAGCTGAAATCCAAAACTTTCTGCACACTGTTGCCCTCTGCAGCACAGAGAGGGAACTGAAATGATGTTCAAACTACAGAGTTGCAATACTTTGAAAGTGTTACAGCTACAGAGTATGATAGAGCTGGGCTCATGTTACATTTCAAGGTGTTTACTATATAATGTACATGCTGTGAGATACTGTGCTTCCTGTTACACTATTAGGAACATCAGGGAAGTGAACAGGAGCTGGAAAACAGAAACTTAGCAACAGGAATGGGAACAGCAGGATCTCAGAAACACAGCAAATGACTCGACAGTGACTGAACAAACGACTGGACTAAAGTACAAACTGAACGGACGAGGGGATGAGGTGCAGGTGGAGCGAGTGAGGCGGAGGAAGTCAGGTGAATGGAAAATCACTAGAAACAGGGAAGGGGATGATAGGCTGGAAAAAGCTTTACAAACAGTGGATACGTCCCATTTCACCTAAATGAACCACGTTCCCCTCACTTGCGTCTTTTCCCTGCTTCTTAGTCCCCCTGACCGACGATTTGTGGAGAGACGTGAGGAAACCACCACCAGTGTGAATGTGTTTTGACAGAAATGAGATGCGCCTCTGGACCCACATAGCCCTCACAACCCACATGAATGCAGGTCGGATCAAAGACTCACAAGTGGCCCTAACGACTCTGTGAGGACACCTCCACACAGGGTTTAAAGCCTGCAACTCCACTCAAATTAGAACTGAAGAAGCCTCTTGGATGAGATGTGAACATCTTCAAGAAACTGAAACACGTCCAGTTGTCTACGATACAGCACCTGGAATGACCATGACCTGGATGACTGAGAACCTTCATCAGCATTTAAACTCTGTTAGCATCATGTACAGATTGATGAACCCCAGTTAATCCAAAATTATCTTTTTAAAAGTTAATCTATGTCCCAATGTGGTCGAGTGCTTTTCATATCAGACACAACAACACAATGATGTCAGAAAGCTTCTGTTTAATCAGACCTGAATACATATTCGATGTCAAAAGGCTGAAAATGTGAAAGAAAGAACAAATAAGTAATGTTTTGGTCATTCGGCCAACATACAGTCAGAGAGATGAGATTTCTCTTTGAGTCTTACTTGCTATTTTCCAAAATGTGGCAAATGTAAATACAGTTTTCAAAGTAGATAAATACAAACAGCAATATAGACAGTTAATTATAATGAACTGCAGATTTCAATGCAGTAAAAATACAAATTCAGAAAATGAGCATGTGAATATATACAAAGTATATTTGACTTGTGATATAAACAGTTGTGATCATTAAAATAGTTGTTTTTATAAAAAGCAATCTGCTGTAACTACAGTCAGATGGAATTTTATTATATACATCAAAGCTAAACTAATACAGTCTAACACAACAGTCCTGTAATAAATTCTGCCTTCATGAAGCTGATAATGTTCCATTTATGTTTAAACAGTTGTAGGAAGGTGTTGTGGTCATTGTTTGGAACTGCATGGAACACTGAGAGGTGTTTCTAATGTTCAGTCCACCCTCATTAATATAAATGAGGTATAAATGAAATATTGTTGCCCCAACGCTGCGTTTTTAGTCAAACCATCAGTGAAGAATAGATCCATCAATACAAACCACAGATCCATGCTGTCGTCACACTCGGCGGCTTTTGATAACTCTGCTGTACAGTGCAGACGGATCCTCCATAGCTGCCTGATGGTTTGTTCTGTGGAGGAATTAAACAGAAATTAAAATAGTTTGTTGAAAAAATTGTAAAATAGTTAACAAAAAACCTAAAAAAAATCATGAAATTCCAAACAGTTTAGAATACAACAGACACATGCAACAGACACAAAACCTTAAAACTCAAACAGCAGCAGAGATTCTCCTGTGTGAGGAGCTGCTCACCCTGAGGCACTGATGAAGTTTGTAGTCGCGTATACAACACTCTCCTCCTCGTTCCTGTGAGGTCGAGCTGGGCTGAAGTTTGAGTAGAGAGCGTCCGCCTGGGTCCGTATGAATCGTACGCTGCCGTAGTGAAGTTCTTCTCCCTGCTGGCCACAGGGACAAGAGTACTTTTACATTTTCCATGTATTCAAACTCTTGACAAAGAAAACTCAAGTACAGCTGACAGGGACAGTTTAGTTCATCCCAACATCAGAAATACATGTTTGTTCTCTTAGCTGTAGTGCTATTCATCCATCAAGTGAGTTGGAAGGTTTTGCAGAAATCAGATGTAGAGATGTCAGACTCCTCTCCAATATAATGGAACTAGATACTCGGCTTGTGTGCCAAAAAATGCATTTCAAAAACTCTAACAGCAATCTCTCTTTCCAGAAATCATGAGCTGGTTACTCAAGATGATCTACAGACCTCGTTGTGAGCAGTTTCATGTAGGAACTATTTTCTTTCTACTGACCTACACCCACCAATCGAATCACAGCGCAGACAGAATCACGCAGCTACTTATGGATGAGAGGCTCATGGTCATGATGGTGCTGGATGTAAACATTATTGGTGTCCTGGTGATAGTTTGAGTAGATGCATGCTTTTGTCTGTGCGCTGATACAATAACAGTTCCTATATGAAACTGTTCACAACAAGATCGAGGTGAAGTTCCATCTCGTTCCATTATATTGGAGAAAGCCGACATCTCTACGGCTGATAACTCCAAAACTCAACAACTCACACCAAAACAGTCTGGATGAATAAACAGAACTACAGGGAAGAGAACAAACATGTAGTTTTGTTTTTAGGGTGAACTGGCCCTTTAAGGTAGTAAATAAAACATTTACTGCGCTGAAGCATCAAATCTCCATTCAATAAACTAAAAAGTGGAGAGTTTTCAGCCTAATTTGCTGAGACATAGACGTGTATGATCCTGAAGCTTGTTTTAGTTATTGCACTACCTGCTGCTCACCAGCAGAGGTCACAACATTCATTCAAAACACATTATTTACAACCATATACATGGAGTCCTGTGTGGTCTTTAAGGTCATGAGTGGAGGTGAACATAGAAAAGTATGAGAGGGTGATAGAAGGAGAAGGAAGTGACTCATGTGGGTGAAGAAAGAAGGTAAAGAAGGACAAGGTAGCATGTTTCTGTTTATACCTGTGCTCTGTTGTCTGGTCTCTCCTCAGCCTCAGACTGGTGTTGTGAAGACCTCACTCTTCTGACGAGACGATAAAAGGTCCGAACAAAGAAATAAACAAATAGCTTAACTCATCACAGACTTTACAGGACAGGTTCATATTATTTCAAGCATACATTCGTAGGAGGGGATGACGTCCAGCAGATGGCCACAGGTCAGATTCAAACCCAGGACCACAGCAGCCTCTGTACATGAGGTATACACTCTACCAGCTGAGCTACTGGGGTACCTCAAAACATGTTCTTCTTAAAACAAGCTTGATATCATAGGGACTAGAGGGCCAATAACTCTGTCACTGTACATATGTAAGTCTTTCCTTTAAGATGCAAAGTAGATCACAGAGAAACTGAGCTGCTCACCTGATGCAGAACAAGACCAAGAGGAGTATGAAGACCAGAAAAACAGCAGTGGTTGAGAGAGCAACTGGTAACTTCCATGTAGCTGGAAAACAGTGACAGAGAACAAACACTGGAAGTTACAGGAACTATTGGGTCCAAAATGTGACTGTAAGTTAGACAAACAAGGATTTAAATGTGAGAGAGGGGTTGGTTTTGTCAAAGGTTTTACAAACAAAAAATGATCATGTTGGGAAATTAACAACTCACCTGCCACAACAATCAGCTGTAAGGTGGAGTTCATGACGTCCTATTCTGTTCTGGGCTTCACAGGAATAATTCCCACTGTGTTCAGCTCTGAAGTCAGTGATGGTGAAGATCTGTCCTGATGCTTTTGGTGAGTCTTCATTCTCCTTGTACCAGGTGTAATTAGCTGCTGGGTTAGCATCACTGCTACAGGTCAGAGTCACTGAACTGTCCTCGACTATCTCAGCAGAGGGACTCACTGACACAGAGGGAAGCTTTGGAGCATCTGGAGGAGAGGTGTTGTTCTAGTTTAAGTGTTTGTTACGAAAGTGGCATTTATGGGATTTAAATGTTAAACAGTGAGTAGCTGTGTGTCGCACAGACTGTGGATGTGAAGCAAGCAGAGCTAAAGAAAGTAGATGTAATCAGAAACATTTCCTCCTGTAAGAACTGAACACATTCAAGTTGGTTGTTGGATCTGTTATTTTAAAATAAACTGTTTCACTCACATGTCACATCAATAGAGATGTTTTCAGACGTCCTCCTCCCCAGCTCGTTCTCAGCTGTACAGTAATACTCTCCAGAGTCAGAGGACTGGATGGAGCTGAAGACAAGCTGTGGATCTTTACTGAGAGGATGAAGGTCTGGATCTCCATTCTCCTTGTACCAGGTGTAATTAGCTGCTGGGTTAGCATCACTGCTACAGGTCAGAGTCACTGAACTGCCCTCCACTATCTCAGCAGAGGGACTCACTGACACAGAGGGAAGCTTTGGAGCATCTGGAGGAGATATGAACATGTATTACACCAGTAAAAATCATAGCACACAATTGACTGTTGGCAAAATGTATTTTTCTTTGTGTCAGTAGCTGTCCAGAGTGCTGATCCTGGATCTGTCCCTGGTCAAACTCCTAATGGTGCGAACTGACAGCCAATAACAAGATGTTAATAATTTGTGACATAAACTTTCAGTCTTGTTGAGTGTTGAGATCCTGTTTTAGTTGTTTGTTGTAGTAGTTTGTCAATGTTACTGTCCAGTTCCACATTGTTTCATCCAGCCTTTGTGGTCATAACACACATTTTTTCTGGATTTACCGTGACTGAGTAAAAGACGTCTGTATGTCGAGGCTACATGAGTAAATCATAAAACAGGTAACTTCCTTTGAAAGGTTCACAATGAAAAGTAAAATGCTGCATAATGATAATATTCATCCTGTCTCAGTACCAAATATTCAGTTAACTCCAGTTGGCCATGACATCATCAGTAGAAGTAATGGAGTCTCACATTATTACTATCAAAACATTAGATAAATAACAGACTCTTCATATATGTTGGGACCCACAGATGAAGTCGTTCATTGTGGATTTCAAAATGGAATCTGAACTGGTCCTGCTAGTACTCCTGATCAGTTAGCACCAGCAGCTTCTACTGATTGGCTCATCAGCCAAGGAACCCCCAGCACCTTTTCTTCAAAGACTGGTAACATTGAACTGGGCTTAGATAGCATAGCATAGCATAGCATAGCATAGCATAGCATAGCATAGCTAAGCACAGAACTTTAAACTCTGTAATGCACATGTGTTCAATTCATATGTTTGTCCACTGTTTGGGTGTTATTGTGATCTCAGGTCAGGTTATTGGTAGTTTGCTTTCCTAGACGGTAATTTGACGTTAGTTGAATGATGCTTCACACAGACTCAGGGTCTTTGCATGCAGCTAACCATCTTCTCTAACCTGGCATCACGTCAAACACACACACACACACACACACACACACACACACACACACACACACACACACACACACACACACGTGTGTTTTCATCTTTGTGCTAAATAAAATACTTTTGAACCTACATGCTGTCTATTTAATATTGTACGAGAGTGAATGTTGCCAACCTCTAATCTGTCAAGGACTCTGAAATCCTTCGACCATTACTAGCTCTTATGGTTATTTTGTTTGTAGTTAAGTTAATTGTTATTCAGAGTTTCAAATGGTTTAGTACCTATTCCTGAGACTGATTTGGTGAATTGGCTATGTTTTCACTTCTTCAAGGGTTGTGCCCTGAAGTGATCTAATGTGAATTGGAGCTTATTATTTATCATAATTAATAAATATCCCTGATAATCATTATCATTGTCAGACAAATTTAACCCAAAAGTCCCTATTATTGTTGCATGAGCATTACATTCTAAAATCCCTGAATTACATAATAGCTCAGAATGTATCTAAATATCATTTTTCCTACATTGGCTCTTCTTGTGGCGCCACTTTTTGTTTTAAATAATTCTGCTGTTTCTGTATTAACAATTTGATGTGTGTCTGCATGTTTTGTCCTGATACAGTGGATCAAACTCACAGACTGGAGGAGAGCCATACTTCTCATGTCCTTTCAAAGCACAAGAGATGATGTCTCCAGGATCAACCCAGCCTTTAAAAGAAGATGTCTCCACCCCTGTGACTTTCTGTCCGTTCTTGAACCAGATGTAGGAAAGACGACCAGCTGGACTGCAGCTGCTGTGACACTTCAGCTCTGCCTCAGTATCAGACTGGTGGACTGTTATTCTGCTCACCTGCACCTGCAGAGCTGGATATGAGAAACATTATTATTACACTTTCTAAAAGAAGGATAAATACCTTTGAACCGCTGATGTTTAAAGTATTATAAGTAGCACACATTCAATCAAAAGAGTTTCTGTTTCTCCAAACCTGCGCCTGCTGCCCAGTTTTGTATTTCTGTCTGTATGTCAGAGTTTTCATTGGTCTGTTTGCGATCAGATGGTGTTACTGGCTACAAACGTGCAGATGAAAGGTTCAGATATTAATTGAGAAACTAGTCAGTACTCATTAAGATTTTACAGGTTACCAAGTACATAACATGGTGTGATTCATACTTAAAAAGTGAAATTACAGACTTGAAGTACCCAGAAGGTTGACTTCACTACAGTTGTATGTGAAGTTGTGATAAGTGACTTCCACCCCTGGTGAATACACATTAATATTGCTTTCCAGATGTTGAACATTTGAAAAAAAAAAAAAATTAGAATGAAAATGTTACCTGTGACCCTCAAAGTGACTCCAGTACGACCAACAAATCTCCCCTCTGCTTGGTTTGTTATGAACCTGAACGTGTACCTCGCTGAGTCGCTCTCTCTCAGGTCTGTGATTCCCAGACTGCAGCTCTTCTCAGAACAACTGTACTCAACTTCGACCTCGATAATCTGAGTCTGCTCTCAGATGAACAGGTTGATTTCCACTCAGTTTAGTAAACCAGAATGTTTCTTTAACTTCAGTATAACGCTTATTTTTCCAAGATGGGTATCTGTAGGTGCAGCTCATGTCCACTGTTGATCCCTTTAAGGCACAGATCTCAGTAGAGCTGTAAGTCACTCCCCAGTCATCCTGACCCTGTATCACTGTAACACAGAGAACATCAGAAACTACAATCAGACTCATAACAACCATACACAGACGTCCATTTGTAGTGGAGGAGCTTCTAATTTGGCTCTTATTAACAACTTGTTTGAAACTACTTTCTCTACCTTTTACATTAAAAACATAACGTGACGTTCACATCCACCAGACACAATAAAACTTGTTCAATAGAAGTTATTAAAAGAGTACCAGGTACTCGATGTTTAGGACTGAATCAGGAAAATAAATAATTAAATAAAATGTTTTGGTTCAGGGGAATGTGGCCAAACTTTAAAAAACTCAAGACTCTTTTGCAGCAGTCTGGTATCTTAACTAGATCTGACTGAGCTGAAGACATTCTGTATCACACATTTTATTTGTAGTTTCTGAAGTCTCTTTTGAAGATGACAGTGAACAGATTCATGGAACAATTGACAACTCAGTCAGTTTTAAAGGAGAATTTAAAATGCAAAGGAAAATCAAAGGCGTGCACATCTGCAGTTAATCTCTGAGAGCACTGAGGACGGAAACACAGAGGCTGCAGTGAAGGAGCAACAACGTATTGACCCTCTGTACTTTAACACAGTTCTTAGAGAGAAGTACTTAGAATAAGTGTGTGACGCATGAAACAAGTGTCTGCTGGTTGCTTATCTTCCTGTGGTCAGGCTGCTGCAGAGTGTGAATGACAAGTGTAGAGAAATGCAGAACTCTGAGGTGTGAACAACAGGGAAATGTCTGTCGAGCAGCTGAATACTCTACTTTGGTCTCCAGCGACATGCTAACTTTGTTGTTTGGTGCTGGGCAGGTAGTGTAGAGCTGGTTTTTAGAGATGTTTCACTGAAAACAGCTACTGTTACTGCAGGAAACGATGCTGATGAGAACACTGAGAGTGAACTAACACGATGAAGTTATAAAAATAAAACAAAAAACTCTGTAAAGCTGACAGGAACTGCAGTCCGGTGATAATTATACATGGCTTCATTACTAAAAGCAGCACCTCCACTTTATGAACTCACATTCTTGATACAAATTTGTGTGACGTACACTTGTTTTTCATTTTGTGACTCTAACGGTATTTCATTTCTTGTGACGTGAAAGACATGATACCGACTCGTGTTATTTTTGAACTCTGGTTCCTGTGTTAATTTTTCAGAGCACATCGACCAGCCTCTAACGCCTACGAATGCAGGCTCAAGTTGAGTTTGCAGGAAGTTTGAACGATGGAGGAAGTTCCTCGAAGCGATTCATTTTATTTAACAGATTTTCTCTTCAGACGTTTCCATTGTTAATGTTCAGTATGTACTGTCACTGTACATCCACATAAACTCCAACTGTGCAGTTTATAAAGTTTAAGGTAGAAGTGTACAGAGATGTCTCAGGTGTAAAAAACAGACCCAGCTCTGTGTTGGTCATCCTGTAAAGACTGTCTGGTGCATCAGGGATCACATCACACTGCATGACATCACACATATTCTTTACTATAAAACCCACCATGCTAACTGTCTTACAGTATAAATGTAGACGTACAGTACCTTGTACAGACAGAAGGACGACAACAAATCCACTCGCTGCTGCTGTTAAACTCATCGCTTCTCCTCACATCTGTTAAATCAGCAGGTCGATCACATACATGACAAATACTGAATGTCAGTTCATCCCACCAAACACTTCTTCATAAAGAGGGAAGATGTGGTCACGAGACAGTTTGTCACTCTCTGGTTGGTTCACTTGTCTTCAACACACATCGAGGTGTGAACTGGCTGGCTTCCTTCCCCTTTATATTATTAACATGTATGAAGAGATGAATGCCTGAAAACCCTAAAGATGAAATGAGGAAATGATTCTTACTGTCGCTTTACAAACACTGCAGGTAAAATGTGCACGTATCAGCAATGTGATGATGTTCCAAAGGTGAGGCAGCAGAACAGAAAAGGTTCAGTCAGCCTTGATTTTAATCTGAGTTTTGATTAAATTAAAAAACATAAACCAGACATTTATCAGAGTGTGTGTGAGCTAATGTTTAGACAATAAACTGCATGTTACATGTAGCAACAATAGTGAGAACCCAAACGTAAGACACTCTGGAGGCAGGCAGGGTAAAGAACAAGAGGTGAGCTTTAATAACAAGCTGTGATGGGCTGGAGGCCACGAGACCAGCGGCAGAGTCAGATGCCCTCAAGAAGCTGGAGACCAGGACCAGAGTCTGGTGTTTGGACAGCAGCAGGAGAGCCAAGCAGCTGGACACCAGAGCAGGAGGTTGGCAACAGGGCAGCAGGACTATGGCATGAGGCAGGTATGGCTGGGTGTCAGAGGAGGCTGCTGACTGATGATCTGGGAGGTCTGGTAGTGGGTCAGCAAGGGTGGAAGACTCAGGGTCTGGAAAAGGTGTTGGCTGGGCGGCCAACGGAGAACCAGAGGACAGAGGGGCATTGGCTCACCCATGAAAAGGAGCAGCGTCTGCAGCAGAGACTTGGGATCTCTGGGCAGCAGACCCTCCATGGTGCAGGACAGTTGGACCTCCATGGCACTCAGCAGCAGGGCTAGCAGGCTGGTGGCTAGCTGAGACAGGAGCTGGTGTGGGCGAGAGGCTAGCAGGTCTGCAAAAGTGGAGCTTTAATAACAAAGCTGAGGTCTAAATACAAAAGGAAAATTCAGAAGGGAACAGAAACAGAATGGGCAAATCCAAGATGAAAACAAAAAATACAAAAACCAAATGAAGTACAAGCCAAGGAAGTGCTGGGAACAACAACCAGGATTTAAAGCTGAAATCCAAATCTTTCTGCACACTGTTGCCCTCTGCAGCACAGAGAGGGAACTGACATAATGTTCAAACTACAGAGTTGCAATACTACTACTCTATACTACGTGATAGAGCTGGGCTCATGTTACATTTCAATGTGTTTAATATATAATGTACATGCTGTGAGATACTGTGCTTCCTGTTACACCATTAGGAACATCAGGGAAGTGAACAGGAGCTGGAAAACAGAAACTTAGCAACAGGAACGGGAACAGCAGGATCTCAGAAACACAGCAAATGACTCGACAATGACTGAACAAAAGACTGGACTAGAATACAAACTGAACGGACGAGGAGATGAGGTGCAGGTGGAGTGAGGCGGAGGAAGTCAGAAGAATGGAAAAACACTAGAAATGAGATGCGCCTCTGGACCCATATAGCCCTCACAACCCACATGAATGCCAGTCGGATCAAAGACTCACAAGTGGCCCTAACGACTCTGTGAGGACACCCCCACACAGGGTTTAAAGCCTGCAACTCCACTCAAATTAGAACTGAAGAAGCCTCTTGGATGAGATGTGAACATCTTCAAGAAACTGAAACACGTCAAGTTGTCTACGATACAGCACCTGGAATGACCATGACCTGGATGACTGAGAACCTTCATCAGCATTTAAACTCTGTTAGCATCATGTACAGATTGGTAAACCCCAGTTAATCCAAAATGATCTTTTTAAAAGTCAATCTATGTCCCAATGTGGTCGAGTGCTTTTCATATCAGACACAACAACACAATGATGTCATAAAGCTTCTGTTTAATCAGACCTGAATACATATTCGATGTCAAAAGGCTGAAAATGTGAAAGAAAGAACAAAAAGTAATGTTTTGGTCATTCGGCCAACATACAGTCAGAGAGATGAGATTTCTCTTTGGGTCTTACTTGCTATTTTCCAAAATGTGGCAAATGTAAATACAGTTTTCAAAGTAGATAAATAGAAACAGCAATATAGACTGTTAATTATAATGAATGCAATTCCAAAGCAGTAAAGATACAAATTCAGAAAATGAGCATGTGAATATATACAAAGTATATTTGACTTGTGATATGAACAGTTGTGATCATTAAAATAGTTGTTTTTTTTTAAGAAATCTGCTGTAACTACAGTCAGATGGAATTTTATTATATACATCAAAGCTAAACTAATACAGTCTAACACAACAGTCCTGTAATAAATTCTACCTTCATGAACGTGATATTGTTCCATTTATATTTAAACAGTTGTAGGAAGGTGTTGTGGTCATTGTTTGGAACTGCATGTGTACTGCATGGAACACTGAGAGGTGTTTCTAATGTTCAGTCTGCCCTCATTAATATAAATGAGGTATAAATGAAATATTGTTGCACCAACTCTGCATTCTAAGTCAAACCATCAGTGAAGAACAGATCCATCAATACAAACCACAGATCCACGCTGTCGTCACACTCGGCGGTTTTTGATAACTCTGCTGTACAGTGCAGATGGATTTGTAGTCACGTATACAACACTCTCCTCCTCGTTCCTGTGAGGTCGAGCTGGGCTGAAGTTTGAGTAGAGAGTTTCCGCCTGGGTCCGTATGAATCGTACGCTGCCATAGTGAAGATCTTCTCTCTGCTGGACACAGGGACAAGAGTACTTTTACATTTTCCATTTATTCAAAACTCTTGACAAAGAAACCCTAACCCAATATAATGGAACTAGATAATCGGCTTGTGCCCCAAAAAAAAACTTTAAAAACTCAAAACAGCAATCTTTCTTTCCAGAAATCATGAGCTGGTTACTCAAGATGATCCACAGACCTCGTTGTGAGCAGTTTCATGTAGGAACTATTTTCTTTCTACTGACCTACACCCACTAATCGAATCACAGCGCAGACAAAATCACGCAGCTACTTATGGATGAGAGGCTCATGGTCATGATAGTGCTGGATGTAAACATTAATGGTGTCCTGGTGATACCTTGAGTAGATGCATGCTTCCTTCCGTGCCGTGATACAAAAATAGTTCCTATATGAAACTGTTCACAACAAGGTCGAGGTGAAGTTCCATCTCGTTCCATTATATTGGAGAGAAAGCCGACATCTCTACGGCTGATAACTCCAAAACTCAACAACTCACACCAAAACAATCTGGGTGGATAAATAGAACTACAGGGAAGAGAACAAACATGTAGTTTTGTTTTTAGGGTGAACTGGCCCTTTAAGGTAGTAAATAAAACATTTACTGCGCTGAAGCATCAAATCTCCATTCAATAAACTAAAAAGTGGAGAGTTTTCAGCCTAATTTGCTGAGACATAGACGTGTGTGATCCTGAAGCTTGTTTTAGTTATTGCACTACCTGCTGCTCACCAGCAGAGGTCACAACATTCATTCAAAACACATTATTTACAACCATATACATGGAGTCCTGTGTGGTCTTTAAGGTCATGAGTTGAGGTGAACATAGAAAAGTATGAGAGGGTGATAGAAGGAGAAGGAAGTGATTCATGTGGGTGAAGAAAGAAGGTAAAGAAGGACAAGGTAGCATGTTTCTGTTTATACCTGTGCTCTGTTGTCTGGTCTCTCCTCAGCCTCAGACTGGTGTTGTGAAGACCTCACTCTTCTGACGAGACGATAAAAGGTCCGAACAAAGAAATAAACAAATAGCTTAACTCAACACAGACTTTAGGATAGGTTCATATTATTTCAAGCATACATTCATAGGAGGGGATGACGTCCAGCAGAGGGCCACAGGTCAGGTTGAAACCCAGGACCACTGCAGCCTCTGTACATGAGGTATACACTCTACCAGCTGAGCTACTGGGGTACCTCAAAACAAGTTCTTCTTAAAACAAGCTTGATATCATATGGACTAGAGGGCCAATAACTCTGTCACTGTACGTATATAAGTCTTTCCTTTAAGATGCAAAGTAGATCACAGAGAAACTGAGCTGCTCACCTGATGCAGAACAAGACCAAGAGGAGTATGAAGACCAGAAAAACAGCAGTGGTTGAGAGAGCAACTGGTAACTTCCATGTAGCTAGAAAACAGTGACAGAGAACAAACACTGGAAGTTACAGGAACTATTGGGTCCAAACGTGACTGTAAGTTAGACAATAACAATGGATTTTCTTATTAAACGTGTGAGAGAGGGGTTAGTTTTGTCAAAGGTTTTACAAACAAAAAATGATCATGTTGGGAAATTAACAACTCACCTGCCATAACAATCAGCTGTAAGGTGGAGTTATGACGTCCTCTGCTGTTCTGGGCTTCACAGGAATAATTCCCACTGTCTTCAGCTCTGATGTCAGTGATGGTGAAGATCTGTCCTGATGCTTTTGGTGAGTCTTCATTCTCCTTGTACCAGGTGTAATTAGCTGCTGGGTTAGCATCACTGCTACAGGTCAGATTCACTGAACTGCCCTCCACTATCTCAGCAGAGGGACTCACTGACACAGAGGGAAGCTTTGGAGCATCTGGAGGAGAACATGTACAGAGAGACAGATAATCAATAATAGTCAACTTTTTATTTTAGTTCCGTTGTCAGTCTAAGTGACTTCCTAATGTTACTCACACTGGACGTCTATAAAAAGAGATGAAGAGTTGATCTCTCCATACTGATTCTCAGACTTGCAGTAGTAGATCCCTCTGTCCGTAGAACTGATGGGGGAGAAATGAAAGACGCCTTCTGGTCCTTGAATCAGTGTTTGGTTCTCCTTGTACCAGGTGTAATTAGCTGCTGGGTTAGCATCACTGCTACAGGTCAGATTCACTGAGCTGCCCTCCACTATCTCAGCAGAGGGACTCACTGACACAGAGGGAAGCTTTGGAGCATCTAGAGATGTATTAAGACAAAAGGTTAAGAGTGTGTTACAACAATAGAATGTGTAGTATTTACGCCATAAAGTGTTAACAGCTGTGTGTAGCACTGTTTGAATCTGGTCCCAAAACAGCATAAAACTTCTCAAGTCTCCTGGAGCTGCTCAGTGAATTACAGCAGACTGAGAATGTGGAGCACAAGAACGTAGACATGACAGAAAAATCTTCTCCTGCAAAGCCTGGACAGAATAAATCTGTTTTTTGTTTTTTTTTATAGAAAAACTGTTTCACTCACATGTTACATTAATAGAGATGTATTCAGACGTCCTCCTCCCCAGCTTGTTCTCAGCTGTACAGTTATACTCTCCAGAGTCAGAGGACTGGATGGAGCTGAAGACAAGCTGTGGTCCTTTACTGAGAGGTTGAAGGTCTGGATCTCCATTCCTCTTGTACCAGGTGTAATTAGCTGCTGGGTTAGCTTCACTGCTACAGGTCAGAGTCACTGAACTTCCCTCCACTATCTCAGCAGAGGGACTCACTGATACAGAGGGAAGCTTTGGAGCATCTGGAGGAGAACATGTACAGAGAGACAGATAATCAATATTAGTCAACATCTTATTTTAGTTCCATTGTCAGTCTAAGTGACTTCCTAATGTTACTCACACTGGACGTCTATAAAAAGAGATGAAGAGTTGATCTCTCCATACTGATTCTCAGACTTGCAGTAGTAGATCCCTCTGTCCGTAGAACTGATGGGGGAGAAATGAAAGACGCCTTCTGGTCCTTGAATCAGTGTTTGGTTCTCCTTGTACCAGGTGTAATTAGCTGCTGGGTTAGCATCACTGCTACAGGTCAGAGTCACTGAACTGCCCTCCACTATCTCAGCAGAGGGACTCACTGACACAGAGGGAAGTCTTGGAGCATCTAGAGATGTATTAAGAGAAAATGTTAAGTTTGGTTATAACAATAGAATATGTAGTATTTGAACCATAAAGTGTGAACAGCTGTGTGTAGCACTGTTTGAATCTGGTCCCAAAACAGCATAAAACTCCTCAAGTCTCCTGGAGCTGCTCAGTGAATTACAGCAGACTGAGAATGTGGATCACAAGAACGTAGACATGACAGTAAAATCTTCTCCTGCGAAGTCTGGACAGATTTAATCTGTTTTTTTTTTTTTAGAAAAACTGTTTCACTCACATGTTACATTAATAGAGATGTATTCAGACGTCCTCCTCCCCAGCTTGTTCTCAGCTGTACAGTTATACTCTCCAGAGTCAGAGGACTGGATGGAGCTGAAGACAAGCTGTGGTCCTTTACTGAGAGGTTGAAGGTCTGGATCTCCATTCCTCTTGTACCAGGTGTAATTAGCTGCTGGGTTAGCATCACTGCTACAGGTCAGATTCACTGAACTGCCCTCCACTATCTCAGCAGAGGGACTCACTGACACAGAGGGAAGCTTTGGAGCATCTGGAGGAGAACATGTACAGAGAGACAACTAATCAATATTAGTCAACATCTTATTTTAGTTCCATTGTCAGTCTAAGTGACTTCCTAATGTTACTCACACTGGACGTCTATAAAAAGAGATGCAGAGTTGATCTCTCCATACTGATTCTCAGACTTGCAGTAGTAGATCCCTCTGTCCGTAGAACTGATGGGGAGAAATGAAAGACGCCTTCTGGTCCTTGAATCAGTGTTTGGTTCTCCTTGTACCAGGTGTAATTAGCTGCTGGGTTAGCATCACTGCTACAGGTCAGAGTCACTGAACTGCCCTCCACTATCTCAGCAGAGGGACTCACTGACACAGAGGGAAGTCTTGGAGCATCTAGAGATGTATTAAGAGAAAAGGTTAAGTGTGTGTTACAACAATAGAATGTGTAGTATTTACGCCATAAAGTGTTAACAGCTGTGTGTAGCACTGTTTGAATCTGGTCCCAAAACAGCATAAAACTCCTCAAGTCTCCTGGAGCTGCTCAGTGAATTACAGCAGACTGAGAATGTGGAGCACAAGAACATAGACATGACAGTAAAATCTTCTCCTGCGAAGTCTGGACAGATTTAATCTGTTTTTTTTTTGTTGTTTTTTAAAAACTGTTTCACTCACATGTTACATTAATAGAGATGTATTCAGACGTCCTCCTCCCCAGCTCGTTCTCAGCTGTACAGTTATACTCTCCAGAGTCAGAGGACTGGATGGAGCTGAAGACAAGCTGTGGTCCTTTACTGAGAGGTTGAAGGTCTGGATCTCTATTCCTCTTGTACCAGGTGTATTTAGCTGCTGGGTTAGCATCACTGCTACAGGTCAGATTCACTGAACTTCCCTCCACTATCTCAGCAGAAGGACTCACTGACACAGAGGGAAGCTTTGGAGCATCTGGAGGAGATATGAACATATATTACTTACAGATTAGAATATGTTATCTTAGACAATTGACTATTTCTACATCTTGTGGGTCCGTATCTGTGTATCATCAGGACAAATGTGGCCCTGCAGACACAGATTGTAGTGGAAGCAACCACATAAGCAGTTTGTGGTATGTTGCCAGGTGTTTCTATGTCTTGTCAGTACGTTAGCATCACCCCTGTGCAAGACACAGTCACAAAACCTCACAGGTGTGGAGTGAGAACAACCAAATAATAATGTCGTAATGACTTCTGAGTAAGATAAGGTAAGATAAGATGTTCCTTTATTGATCCCCCCAGGCAACACAGCAGTACAGAGGGAAATAAAAGATAATAAATAGCAACAAGACCAAAAACAAAAATGTTTTTGTGACATGAAGTGTATGGTTGAGTCCTCAATCAGCGGAGAAAGGAGGTATTGGGAGCTGTGGTGGTGGTGTTGTGTAGTCTGAACGCTGAAAGTATGAAAGACCCCCCCAAGCGCTTTAAGGCACGTGGTTGGATGAGTCTATGGCTGCGCATACTCCTGCTGAGTTTCATCCCTACCACAGAGCTGGCTTTCTTCACCAGTATGTTCAGTTTGAGGGCATCGCCATTCTCGATGCTACCTCCTCAGCACACTGCTGCAAAGAATGTGACACTGGCTACCACAGACTGGTAGAACATTTGTAGCAGCCTAGTGCTACATTGATAGACCTGAGCCTCCTCAGAAAGAACAGCCTGCTCTGTCCCTTCCTGTAGACGGCCTCAGTGTTGTCTGACCAGTCCAGTTTATTGTTCAGATTCACCCAAAGGAACCTGTAGGTGTCCACCATCTCCACCCCCTACCCATTCATGGAAACAGGTGTTGGTGGGCTCTTCCTGTGCCGGAAGTCCACCACAACATCCTTGGTTTTCTCGATGTTGAGCTGAAGATGGTTCCTGCCACACCATCCCACAAAGTTCTCGTCTAGTTCCCTGTATTCTTCCTCCTTATTGTCTGTGATCCATCCAACAATGGAGGAGTCGTCAGAGAACTTCTGCAGGTGGCATGTCCGGGAGATGTAGCAGAAGTCAGATGTGTAGAGGGTGAACAAAAATGGAGATGTCACCACATCTAACCAGGAGTGTCGCAGCCTGACATACTGCAGCCTGTCCATGAGGTAATCTGTAATCCATTCCACCAGGTCCTGATCAGCCTGCATCATTGAAAGCTTCTTAGCCAGCCGGAGTGGCTGGACCGTGTCGAAAGCACTAGAGAAGTCTAAGAATGTGATCCTCACTGTGCTTTGTGGACTTATGGGGTTGTTGTGCTGCAGCTTCCCCTCTGTCCTGTTCTTGTAGCAGGCTTTAGCCCTTGTCAGTTCCCTCCTCAGGTCTTTCTGTATTTCCTTCTGTGCATCCTCATTGTCCCCTGCCATAAATGCTCTCTTCTTTCAGTTCAACAGGACTTTGATGTCCCTGTTGATCCATGGTGTACTGTTGGGGAAGCAGCAAACCTTCCTGGTGGGGACAACACTATCCTCACAGAACTTTATGTAATCGGTGACGCACTGAGTGAGACCCTCAATGTCATCACTGTAGTTTCTTCCGAAACATCTCCCAGTCAGTTATCCTGTAACACTCCACCAGGGCCCCCTCAGCTTCCATAGACCACTGCTGCACAGTCCTGTTGGTGATGGGCTGTCTCCTAACAGGCTTGTATGTGGGAGCGAGCTGTATCAGGCAGTGGACTGATTTGCCTTGTGGGGGAAGGGCTGCGTCACTGTTTGCCTCCTTAGCGTTGGCATATCGTAAGTCCAAGGTCTTATCCCCTCTGGTGTTGCCGGTCACATACTGGGTGAAGTCAGTCAGTGGTCAAAATCTCTGTTTACTGTTACGAGAGCATTGGGATGCCGTGTCTGCAGGTCTGCGGTGGTGGAGTGAATGATGTCACTGCACATGGCACAGCTAACAGTTCGAAATTAGGTATGCATGTTATTGCCTTCGTGGTAACATGTCCCGGGCGTGTACCATTTGGAGTTAACAAAGACAACAAGTCCACCACACCAGTTCTTACTGAACTGGTGAGAAGCCAGCTAGTTCCGCTGAACAGTCTGGTGTCTTCCCGTTCAACCATGTCTCCATCAGGCACAAAATAGTGCACTCGCAGTACTCGTGCTGTCTGCTAATTAGGGCTGAAAGTTCATCCATCTTGTTAGGCACTGAGTGTACATCCCCCATGATAACCTAGGGGGTAGAGCATGGCCCATTGTTGTTGTTGTTTGGTGGTCGCAGTGTCCTTAGTCCTGCACTTTGTTGGTTGCTGCACAACTGTTTGCTAAGATCCCTATAAATTAACACTGGATTTAACTGCCTATCTTTATTAATACTTGTATACAAGAAGCCTAGTGCTGGAGAAATAGACAGCGCCGGACGTTGAAGGAGTAGTCATGGGTCAGAACATGAGTATGTTGACAGGTGTCACGGCCGGTGTGATCCCACTGCAAGATGGCCTTGAGTTATTTTTCTTTTGCTTTTTTTCTTTGAGATTGTCTCTAGTTTTTGTCACAGAAGCTATCTGGATTTCTGATCCTCAATCTGTCCATGATAGACATATGATATGTGTGTGCACGCTTAGAAGTACAAGTGCCTTCATGAACCTTTTGGGGTTCCTCACAATTTTTGCTGTGGAGGAACCTCTTGAGTCCAAAAAGTCCCTTTTCAGTTATTATAGTTCCTCTAGGAAATTCTGTATCTAATAAAGGTTCCTCCAGGAACCCCCCAAGGGAGCAAAGTACCTGGAGTATCCTCGGAGTTCTTTGAGGTTCTCCTAAGTCTACAAGTGTGGCATGGATCTGCTGTGAGGCTGCTTCTCATTGATTCAATACTGCTGTTAAAACTCATGTTGAAACCACAGACATTAAAGGTTACATGGACTCTCTCTCCACCTCCCTACACTCATATAATAAATGTTATTTATCTGACAAAACACACAGTAACAGATTTAAGATGGAAAATGTCTTCACAATAATATTGTTGTTGTGAATTCTTTTGGCGGGGATAATCATCAAGTGAAAATCTGATATCGTGACAGCCCGAGTCTAAACTTGTAATTTGTATTTTATTGTCAGTGTGTATACGTGTTTTTTTCTCTGATACAATGGATCAAACTCACAGACTGGAGGAGAGCCGTGGTTCTCATGTCCTTTCAAAGCACAAGAGATGATGTCTCCAGGATCCACCCGGCCTTTAAAAGAAGATGTCTCCACCCCTGTGACTTTCTGTCCGTTCTTGAACCAGACGTAGGAAAGACGACCAGCTGGACTGCAGCTGCTGTGACACTTCAGCTTTGCCTCAGTATCAGACTGGTTGACTGTTTTTCTGGTCACCTGCACCTGCAGAGCTGGATATGAGAACAAGAAACAATATTACTATCACTCAACAGAAATCAGTGACAGATGTACATACATGACGACACAACAGTTACTATTCCTAGAACTAGTAGTGAAAATTAGTGCCAACACAACAGTAATTATTACACAAACTCATGATGATCCATCATTTTCAACATGTTCACTGTTTCTAAATGTACTATGTTGATGTTTTACATCAGCGTGTGTTCATCAGTACCTGTGACAGTCAGAGTTGTACCAGGTAAACTATTGATCCACTCAAACCATTGTGTTGTGAATTTGAAGTGATACTGAGCTGAATCACTCTCTGTCAGGTCACTGATTCTCAGAGTGGAGCGTCCTGTCTCTGTGTCAAGGACCTGAACACGACCTGCAAACTGGGAGTCTCCACTAAGGTCCTCAGGATGTGAAGGACTCTGCCACTGATGAGGACGTTCAGGACTGAACCAGAATTTAGACGTGATAGGTTCATAACTGCTGTAAGTGCAAGAAATGTTGACAGAGGAGCCTTTGGAGGCACAGATGCTTCTGTCAGTGTAAATCACTCTGTCGCAGATTTGACCTTTGACACCTGAAAGATAAAACAAAGTTTGGATCATTTTTAAACCAGAGTTGATGAAGAGTCACAATGAGGGTCTCCATATTAAAATACATGTAGTTATAAGACTCCATCAGATGGTGTTATGTTAGTGTAGTAAACTCACACACTGGAGGAGAGGGGAAATCCTCATGTCCTCTAACAGCACAGGCAAAACTGTCTGCAGAATTAAAGTTGCCTGAATATGTCGAAGATGTTTCTGATGGAATTCTCTGTCCATTTTTGTACCAGACGTAGGAAGCACGATCAGGTAGACGACAACTGCTCTGACACTTCAGGTATTTCCAGTTAAAAAATACGAAACTGCTCACCTTCACCTGGAGATCTGAATGTGAAGAAGGAACAAGAAAGTTATTTTAGACAAACTGTCAACATACACACACAACACATTTATATTATTGTTGTCTAGATGTTGAACACTTGGGAAGATGATTCAAATATGAATGAAAATGTTACCTGTGACATTCAAAGTGACTCCAGGTAAACCAGTATATCTCCAATTTTTTTGGTTTGTTATGACCCTGAACTTGTACTGAGCTGAGTCGCTCTCTCTCAGGTCTGTGATTCTCAGAGTGCAGCTCTTCTCAGAACAACTGTACTCAACACGATCTTGATAATCTGAGTCTGCTCTCAGATCCACAGGTTTATCTCCACTCCATTTGGTAAACCAGAATGTTTCCTGAACTGTAGCATCATGGCCATCTATTCTGGATGGGTATGTGTAGGTGCATCTTGTCACCACTGTTGATCCTTTTAAGGCACAGATCTCAGTAGAGCTGTAAGTCACTCCCCAGCCATCCTGACCCTGTATCACTGTAACAGAGAACATCAGAGGACTATTTTGCAGCAGTCTGGTATCTTAACTAGATCTGACTGAAGACATTCTGTATCACACATTTTACTTGTAGTTTCTGATGTCTCTTTTAAAGATGTGTGTATACTGTAAATTAAGTTTAAATGTTATTTCTGCCTAATGACAAAGTGAACAGATTTTTATGGAAAAATCAACAACTTAGTCAGTTTTACAGGAGAATTTAAAATGCAAAGGAAAATCAAAGATGTGCACATCTGCAGTTAATCTCTGAGAGCACTGAGGCAGGACGTCTCACAGGCTGCAGTGAAGGAACAGCAGTGTATTGACACTTTAACAGAGATAAGTACTTTTAAGAAGGGTGTGACTGTGACACGTGAAAAAAAGTGTCTGCTAGTTGCTTATCTTCCTGTGGTCAGGCTGCTGCAGAGTGTGAATGAGAGCTGTAAGTCAAGCTCAGCGTTCTCTTTAAAAAATAGTGTTCATATAGAAATATTCATCGGTGTTACTCAGACTTTTGTTATCCACCTTGCAACTGTAAGTCATTTCTAGTGATCTGAAAGACTCTGAAAGATTTTTTTGTTTTCACACTGTAGTTCCAGTGTTAATTATACTATCTGATAGCATCAACAGACTCTATATTTATTCTAACACGTACAAACGCAGCAAGTTGAGAATGCAGGAAGTCAGAACAATGGAGGAAGTCCTACAGAGCGATTCATTTTATTTCTTAATATTTCTTTGTTAATGTATATACAGTCATTACATACATCCACACAAACACCACCTTTAAGAGTGCAGTAGATAAAGTTTAAGGTAGAAGTGTACAGAGATGTCTCAGATATATAAAAAAAAAAAACAGACCCAGCTCTGTGTTGGTCGTCCTGTAAAGACTTCAATATAAAGAAATACAAGTAAATGTCTGGTGTATCGGGGATCAAATCACACTCATTAACATCACACGTCAAATCTTTACTATAAAAACCACCATGCCATCTGTCTTACAGTATAAATGTAGATGTACAGTACCTTGTACAGACAGAAGGACGACAACAAGTCCACTCGCTGCTGCTGTTAAACTCATCGCTTCCGCAGGTCGATCACAAGTACTGAATGTCAGTTCATCTCATCAAACAGTTCTAAATAAAGAGGGTGGACTTGGTCACAAGACAATTCGTCTCTTTCTGGTTGGTTCACTTATCTTAACACATGGAGGTGTTAACTGGCTGGCTTCCGTCCTCTTTATCTTATTAATATGTATGAAGAAACAAACGCCTGTGAACTCTAAAGATGAAATTAAGAGATTAGGTAAAACATGGACGTATCAGCAAACTGAACACCAAATGTGAAATTGTTCCAAAGGTGGGGCAGCAGAACATCGAAGATTCACGAGAGTCTCGGGACAGTTGGAAGCCCTTGGAAGATGGGTTGGAAGGCGATGGCAGAGTCGGACGCCATCAGGAAGCTTAAGACCAGGACCAGAGTCTGTTGTTTGGACTGCAGCACCAGAGTCTCAGGACCGTCGTAAGTACTTGACGCTGGGTTGGAGGGCTGTAGGACCAGAGCCTAGCAGCTGGACAACAGAGCAGGAGGTTGGCGACAGGGCTGCAGCATATGAGGCTGGAAACAGGGCACCTGGAATATGGCAGGAGGTAGGTTTCGTTGGGTATCAAAGAAGGCTGCTGAATGATAGTCTGGGGGTTCTGGTGGTGGGTCAGCAGGGGTGCAAGACTCAGGGTCTGGAAAAGGTGTTGGCTGGGCAGCCAAAACGTAGAACCAGGGGCCAGAGTTGCATTGGCTGACCCAGGAACAGGGGCAGCATCTGTTGCAGAGACTGGGGACCTTCGGGCAGCAGACCCTTCATGGTGCAGGACACTGTGCTCGTGTATCAGAAAATACAAAAGGCAGCAAAAACAGAATGGGCAAATCCAAGAAGAAGAAAACAAAAAATACAAAAACCAAATGAAGTACAAGCCAAGGAAGTGCTGGGAACACAGGCAGGATTTAAAGCTGAAATCCAAAACTTTCTGCACACTGTCGCCCTCTGCAGCACAGAGAGGGAACTGAAATGATGTTCAAACTACAGAGCTGTTGTTGGAAGCTGGATGTTTATTTCAATCTGCCACTGCAGTACTTTGAAAATGTTACAGCTACAGAGTGTGATAGAGCTGGGCTCATGTTACATTTCAATGTGTTTAATATATAATGTACATGCTGTGAGATACCGTGCCTCCTGTTCCACATGTCTTTCTCTGCCAGGACAGGTGTGATGTGATAGGGCTGTTCCTATCTCTTAAAAGCAGTTTCTTACAATAAAAACAGCATTTTGCATCCTTAACATATGTAATATACCTGCACAGGTAAAAAATAAAGCTGCATGCTACTCAAATCTTCTGCTACTGTTATTGAGGATGTATACAAAAATGTATATGTCGAAGCCAAAATTCTGAGAAGAATCGACACAGAGCTGGGATGTAAAAAGTGGGTTCTGTTTATTCCTGGACTGACAAAGCATTTATATACCTCTCTACGTTTGTATGCGTATGTGCGTGTATTTGCTCATGCATGTGTGTGTGTTCATCCTTGCTGACTGGACCATATGTGCTGGTTTGGTGTGTAGACTTGTTTTGGAAAGTTCTGGCATTTCTATACGGTTATATGTAAGTCTATGCTTATTAAGTGTGATGTTATCAGTATTTCCCAATATTCTGTTTATCTCAGGCCCCAAAACAGAATAACACATTCATATTCAAAGGTCAATACTGGTCATCTAGTCAGGCCAGATTTCTCAATACCACAACGCTGTTCAAGGCTGAGATGTTGGTGTAATCAGGACCAGACTGGAACTGAGGGGGGGGAGACAACAAGATGAGAGTTGAACTTAAATTGCTCTATGTTACAACATAATTCTGCAGTAAAGGAATTAGATGCCACACAGGGTTTAAAGCCTAAAAAGTGGAGAGCTTTTAAGCCTAATTTGCTCAAACATAGAATGTGTGTGATCCTGAGGTTTGATTTTTTTGTTATTGAACTACCTACTACTCACCAGCAGAGGCCATAATAGTCATACTTCATATTTGATGACCCATGATTTACAAAATGCTATCACTTATGTAAAGGGAGTCCTGTAGGTTCTTCAGCTTCAATAGCTTGACCCTGTGAGATAGAAACCAGTTAAAATATTGAGGGAGCTTAAAGGATCAGTTCAAAAGTCAAATTATTTTCAGTATCACATTCACATTCATCATTTTGTTTATGTCCTGTCACTGCAGCTTAGCTAAATGTCACACTAAAATGACGGTACGTTTGAAAGATAAGCACTTGATTTGTTGAATTGGCTTCTGATAAACCTTTGAATACATCTTTACACACAGGATGACAAGTGCATTTGGAAGAGACGGCAGTCAGAACAGTCAACAAAACCCAAAAGGACATGACTGGTGAGTACGTCAGCAACAGGCAACAGAGGTAACTAACTTTAAGTTAGAGGGCTGGTATATGTACAAACAGGGGCTGGTTCCATTATCCATACTATCATACTATATAGTATGCCAGATAATAATTTAGTCTGTTTCAGTACACAGTATGTCATATGCAGTATGCCACAAATAAGAGGACTTCCTACTGTGTCCAATTACATTTTGCTGTATGCAAGCCAAAACACTTTTGTGGCTATTCTGACCCACAATCCTCTGCACGGCAGAATATACATCGACTGAGCCGTCAAGAAAGCACAGACATATGAAAGCTCATTTGAATTTCAAATCATATTTTTTCTTTCTTTTTGCACTCTGGACTGTGTCACATGTACGAGCAAGAGGACCTGTGGGAATGTGGCCGAAACAATAGAGGGAAGAAGGAAGGGCGAGAACAAACACAGATATGAGTGTGAGCAGAAGGAAAAAGACTCAAGTAAGTGTGGTCGGAGTCCAGTTTTTTCTCCTGGTTGTGAACTATGCAGAAAATAAATTCTCTGTCTGTTTGTAAAACTTAACGTAATCTTAAATCTTATCTGAAGCCTGTCATTATATTCATTCTGGACACGAGTTGAGCAGGTAAAAATAGAAACAGATGCCAGAGGAGACGGTGATAGACAGAGAAGGACGTTGTTGATGTGGGTGAAGAATGTGGCCAAAGATGAGTTTTTAGGAGCATGTTTCTGTTTATACCTGTGCTCTGTTGTTTGGCCTCTCACCAGCCTTGGATTGTAATGCGAGGACTTCACTCTTCTACATGTGCCAACAAAGAAACAAATGGATAACACATTTTTTTCAACTATGCAATAACACAATGTTTAAATGTCAATTTTTACATTGAGAGAGTTATTGGTTGCCAACCACAAAGTAGCTCAAGTGTTTGATGAGTGCTAATACTGTGAAAAACTGCACACTGATGCTCTGCTGAAGCTAATAAGCTTCCAAGTTTTACAAATCAAGTGGGTACCCTCCCCTCTTAGTCCTGATAATATGGACAGAAGACTGTGGATTTTGTCCTGCTTGCACTTAAAATGAATTTGCTTTAAAAGGGCCAATATGGACAGCAGCTACTGAAAACTCTGTCATTGTACATATGTAAGTCTTTCCTTTAAGATGCAAAGTAAATTCAATAACAGAGAAACTGAACTGCTCACCTGATGCAGAACAATACCAAGAGGATTATGAAGACCAGAAAAACAGCAGTGGTTGAGAGAGCAACTGGTAACTTCCATGAAGCTGGAAAACAGTGACAGAGAAAAAACTCTGGAAGTTACAGGAACTATTACTGTAAGTTAGACAAAAGTATTGGACGTGTGAGAGAGGGGTTTGGTTTTGTCAAAGGTTTCACAATCAATTAAAGATCATGTTGGGGAATTAATAACTCACTTGCCACAACAATCAGCTGTAAGGTGGAGTTATGACGTCCTCTTCTGTTCTGGGCTTCACAGTAATAATTCCCACTGTGTTCAGCTCTTAAGTCAGTGATGGTGAAGATCTGTCCTGATGCTTTTGGTGAGTCTTCATTCTCCTTGTACCAGGTGTAAGTAGCTGCTGGGTTAGCATCACTGCTACAGGTCAGATTCACTGAAATGCCCTCCACTATCTCAGCGGAGGGACTTACTGACACAGAGGGAAGCTTTGGAGCATCTGGAGGAGAACATGTACAGAGAGACAGATAATCAATAAGTCAACATTTTATTTTAGTTCCATTGTCAGTCTAAGTGACTTCCTAATGTTACTCACACTGGACGTCTATAAAAAGAGATGAAGAGTTGATCTCTCCATACTGATTCTCAGACTTGCAGGAGTAGATCCCTCTGTCCTCAGAGCTGATGGAGGAGAAATGATAGACGCCTTCTGGTCCTTGAATCAGTTCTTGGTTCTCCTTGTACCAGGTGTAATTAGATGCTGGGTTAGCATCACTGCTACAGGTCATAGTCACTGAACTGCCCTCCATTATCTCAGCAGAGGGACTCACTGACACAGAGGGAAGCTTTGGAGCATCTAGAGATGTATTAAGAGAAAAGGTCAAGTGTGTGTTACAACAATAGAATGTGTAGTATTTACACCATAAAGTGTTAACAGCTGTGCGTAGCACTGTTTGAATCTGGTCCCAAAACAGCATAAAACTCCTCAAGTCTCCTGGAGCTGCTCAGTGAATTACAGCAGACTGAGAATGTGGAGCACAAGAACGTAGACAGGAGAGTAAAATCTTCTCAAGCAAAGACTGTACAGATTTAATCTGTTAGTTTTAAACAAACTGTTTCACTCACATGTCACATCAATAGAGATGTATTCAGACGTCCTCCTCCCCAGCTCGTTCTCAGCTGTACAGTAATACTCTCCAGAGTCAGAGGACTGGATGGAGCTGAAGACAAGCTGTGGTTCTTTACTGCGAGGTTGAAGGTCTGGATCTCCATTCTCCTTGTACCAGGTGTAATTAGCTGCTGGGTTAGCATCACTGCTACAGGTCAGATTCACTGAACTGCCCTCCACTATCTCAGCAGAGGGACTCACTGACACAGAGGGAAGCTTTGGAGCATCTGGAGGAGATATTACTTACAGATTAGAATATGTTATCGCAGACAATTGACTATTTCTACACCTTGTGAGTCTGTATGTGTGTATCATCAGGACAAATGTGGCCCTGGAGACACAGATTGTAGTGGAAACTACCACAGAAGCAGCTTGTGGTCTGTGTTCAATTTTGTCAGTGCGTTAGCATCACACCTGTGTATGATATGTAAAGTGAGATCAAAATAAACTCTGAGGTCAAAGGTGGTTGTGGTGTCAGGTAATAATGTCCGTCTGCAAGAAGGCCTCAAGTTATGTTTCTTTTTCTTTGTGATTGTCTCTAGTTTTTGTCACAGCAGCTCTGGAGTGCTGATCCTGGATCTGTCCCTGATCCGACTCCTGGCTGTCATATTATCATATGTGGAGCGCTCATGTTTTAGTTTTTATTGTGAAGTTAAAGATCGTCTGTCTGTAGAGTCTGTCATGAAAAATCTTCAGAAACTGAAAACTCGATTTGTAAAGGTGCATTATGTAGTTTTGGAAAGGAAAGGTAATATTTATATATTGATAAGGTAATACAAAAACTCTGCAATATTTATTAATTCCATAAGTGAATAAACAAGCTGTTCTCAGAGGAAAATAAGGTCCCAGAACAGGTGTGTTGCAGATAACGGGTGTTGACAGTCAGTGTGATATTCAAGAAATTAAAAAAGTATTGATATAGTGTTAATAATAGACATATGATATGTGTCTGCACTCTAAGAAGGAGAAGTGCCTCCAGGAACCCTGGACATTAAAGGTTACATGGACTCTCTCTCCACCTCCCTACACTCTTATAATAAATGTTATTCATATGACAAAACACACAGTAAACAAAGTTAAGATGAAAAATGTCTTCACAATAATATTGTTGTTGTGAATTCTCTTGGCCGGGATAATCATCAAGTGAAAATCTGATATTGTGACAGCCTGAGTCTGAACTTGTAATTTGTATTTTATTGTCAGTGTGTATAAGTGTTTTTTTTCCTGATACAGTGGATCAAACTCACAGACTGGAGGAGAGCCGTAGTTCTCATGTCCTTTCAAAGCACAAGAGATGATGTCTCCAGGATAAACTCGGCCTTTAAAAGAAGATGTCTCCACCCCTGTGACTTTCTGTCCGTTCTTGAACCAGACGTAGGAAAGACGACCAGCTGGACTGCAGCTGCTGTGACACTTCAGCTCTGCCTCAGTATCAGACTGGTGGACTGTTATTCTGGTCACCTGCACCTGCAGAGCTGGATATGAGAACAAGAAACAATATTATTATCACTGCTTCTAACAGAAATCAGTGACAGATGTACATACACGACAACACAACAGTTACTATTCCTAGAACTAGCAGTGAACATTAGTGCCAACACAACAGTAATTATTACACAAACTCATGATGATCCATCATTTTCAACATGTTCACTGTTTCTAAATGTACTATGTTGATGTTTTACATCAGTGTGTGTTCATCAGTACCTGTGACAGTCAGAGTTGTACCAGGTAAACTACTGTTCCACTCAAAGCTTCCTGTTGTGAATTTGAAGTGATACTGAGCTGAATCACTCTCTGTCAGGTCAGTGATTCTCAGAGTGGAGCGTCCTGTCTCTGTTTCAAGGACCTGAACACGACCTGCAAACTGGGAGTCTTCACTAAGGTCCTCAGGCTGTGAAGGACTCTGCCACTGATGAGAACGTTCAGGACTGAACCAGAATTTAGACGTGATAATGTTAAAATTGTTGTAAGTGCAAGAAATGTCCACTGATGAGCCTTTGAAGGCACAGATGCTTCTTTCAGTGTAAATCACTCTGTTGCAGGTTTGACCATCGGCACCTGAAAGATTAAACAAAGTTTTGATCATTTTTAAACCAGAGTTGATGAAGAGTCACAATGAAGGTCTCCATATTAAAATACATGTAGCTATAAGACTCCATCAGATGGTGTTATGTTAGTGTAGTAAACTCACACACTGGAGGAGAGGGGAAATCCTCATGTCCTCTAACAGCACAGGAAAAACTGTCTGCAGAAGCACCATAGACTGAATAAGTAGAAGATGTTTGTGACTGAATTTTCTGTCCATTTTTGTACCAGATGTAGGAAGAACGATAAGGTAGACGACAACTGCTGTGACACTTCAGCTTTCTCCAGGGAGAATATGAGGATCTGCTCACCTGCACCTGGAGATCTGGATCTGAGAACAAGAAACAACATTATTATCACTGGTTCTAATAGAAATCAGTGATAGATGTACATACATGACAACACAACAGTTACTATTCCTAGAACTAGCAGTGAACATTAGTGCCAACACAACAGTAATTATTACACAAACTCATGATGATCCATCATTTTCAACATGTTCACTGTTTCTAAATGTACTATGTTGATGTTTTACATCAGTGTGTGTTCATCAGTACCTGTGACAGTCAGAGTTGTACCAGGTAAACTACTGATCCATTCAAAGCTTCTTGTTGTGAATTTGAAGTGATACTGAGCTGAATCACTCTCTGTCAGGTCAGTGATTCTCAGAGTGGAGCGTCCTGTCTCTGATTCAAGGACCTGAACACGACCTGCAAACTGGGAGTCTTCACTAAGGTCCTCAGGACGTGAAGGACTCTGCCACTGATGAGAACGTTCAGGACTGAACCAGAATTTAGACGTGATAGTGTCATAACTGCTGTAAGTGCAAGAAATGTCCACTGATGAGCCTTTGAAGGCACAGATGCTTCTGTCAGTGTAAATCACTCTGTTGCAGGTTTGACCATCGACACCTGAAAGATAAAACAAAGTTTTGATCATTTTTAAACCAGAGTTGATGAAGAGTCACAATGAAGGTCTCCATATTAAAATACATGTAGTTATAAGACTCCATCAGATGGTGTTATGTTAGTGTAGTAAACTCACACACTGGAGGAGAGAGGAAATCCTCATGTCCTTCAACAGCACAGGAAAAACTGTCTGCAGAAGCACCATAGACTGAATAAGTAGAAGATGTTTGTGACTGAATTTTCTGTCCATTTTGGTACCAGATGTAGGAAGAACGATAAGGTAGACGACAACTGCTGTGACACTTCAGCTTTCTCCAGGGAGAATATGAGGATCTGCTCACCTGCACCTGCAGAGCTTGATCTGAGAACAAGAAACAATATTATTATCACTGCTTCTAACAGAAATCAGTGAAAGATGTACATACACGACAACACAACAGTTACTATTCCTAGAACCAGCAGTGAACATTAGTGCCAACACAACAGTAATTATTACACAAACTCATGATGATCCATCATTTTCAACATGTTCACTGTTTCTAAATGTACTATGTTGATGTTTTACATCAGTGTGTGTTCATCAGTACCTGTGACAGTCAGAGTTGTAGCAGGTAAACTACTGTTCCACTCAGACCATCCTGTTGTGAATTTGAAGTGATACTGAGCTGAATCACTCTCTGTCAGGTCAGTGATTCTCAGAGTGGAGCGTCCTGTCTCTGATTCAAGGACCTGAACACGACCTGCAAACTGGGAGTCTTCACTAAGGTCCTCAGGCTGTGAAGGACTCTGCCACTGATGAGAACGTTCAGGACTGAACCAGAATTTAGACGTGATAGTGTCATAACTGCTGTAAGTGCAAGAAATGTCCACTGATGAGCCTTTGGAGGCACAGATGCTTCTGTCAGTGTAAATCACTCTGTTGCAGGTTTGACCATCGACACCTGAAAGATAAAACAAAGTTTTGATCATTTTTAAACCAGAGTTGATGAAGAGTCACAATGAAGGTCTCCATATTAAAATACATGTAGTTATAAGACTCCATCAGATGGTGTTATGTTAGTGTAGTAAACTCACACACTGGAGGAGAGAGGAAATCCTCATGTCCTTCAACAGCACAGGAAAAACTGTCTGCAGAAGCACCATAGACTGAATAAGTAGAAGATGTTTGTGACTGAATTTTCTGTCCATTTTTGTACCAGATGTAGGAAGAACGATAAGGTAGACGACAACTGCTGTGACACTTCAGCTCTCTCCAGCTAGAATATGAGGATCTGGTCACCTGCACCTGCACCTGGAGATCTGGATCTGAGAACAAGAAACAATATTATTATCACTGGTTCTAACAGAAATCAGTGATAGATGTACATACATGACAACACAACAGTTACTATTCCTAGAACTAGCAGTGAACATTAGTGCCAACACAACAGTAATTATTACACAAACTCATGATGATCCATCATTTTCAACATGTTCACTGTTTCTAAATGTACTATGTTGATGTTTTACATCAGTGTGTGTTCATCAGTACCTGTGACAGTCAGAGTTGTACCAGGTAAACTACTGATCCACTCAAAGCTTCTTGTTGTGAATTTGAAGTGATACTGAGCTGAATCACTCTCTGTCAGGTCAGTGATTCTCAGAGTGGAGCGTCCTGTCTCTGATTCAAGGACCTGAACACGACCTGCAAACTGGGAGTCTTCACTAAGGTCCTCAGGACGTGAAGGACTCTGCCACTGATGAGAACGTTCAGGACTGAACCAGAATTTAGATCGTGATAGTTGTCATAACTGCTGTAAGTGCAAGAAATGTCCACTGATGAGCCTTTGAAGGCACAGATGCTTCTGTCAGTGTAAATCACTCTGTTGCAGGTTTGACCATCGACACCTGAAAGATAAAAGAAAGTTTTGATCATTTTTAAACCAGAGTTGATGAAGAGTCACAATGAAGGTCTCCATATTAAAATACATGTAGTTATAAGACTCCATCAGATGGTGTTATGTTAGTGTAGTAAACTCACACACTGGAGGAGAGGGGAAATCCTCATGTCCTTCAACAGCACAGGAAAAACTGTCTGCAGAATTAAAGTAGACTGAATAAGTAGAAGATGTTTGTGACTGAATTTTCTGTCCATTTTTGTACCAGATGTAGGAAGAACGATCAGGCAGACGACAACTGCTGTGACACTTCAGGTCTATCCAGCTAGAATATGAGGATCCGCTCACCGTCACCTGGAGATCTGAATGTGAGGAAGGAACAAGAATGTTATTTTAGACAAACTGTCAACAAACTCACACAACACATTTATATTATTGTTGTCTAGATGTTGAACATTTGGAAATAATTAAAATATGAATGAAAATGTTACCTGTGACCCTCAAAGTGACTCCAGGTGAACCAGTATATCTCCATAGTTGGTTTGTTATGAACATGAACTTGTACTCAGCTGAGTCGCTCTCTCTCAGGTCTGTGATTCTCAGAGTGCAGTTGTTGTTAACACAGTTATACTGCACACAACCTGAATAGTCTGGGTCTGTTTTCAGATCCACATAATAATCATTCCACACTGTCCTGAACCAGAATCTATCCTCAACTGTCTTTACTCTGGATGGGTATGTGTAGGTGCAGCTCATGTCCACTGTTGATCCTTTGAAGGCACAGATCTCAGTAGAGCTGTAAGTCACTCCCCAGCCATTCTGACCCTGTATCACTGTAACACAGAGAACATCAGAAACTACAATCAGACTCATCAGCAGACAGATTTTCACTGTGAAGTCTGTGAACCTACACTTCCCAAAACATTTGTTCTGCTGCCATCCCAATTTGAGTCTGTGTGACAAAAAGATAATCTTATAGTAGAAATTTGCTCATGGGCAGGGGAGCACAAGACTTAAATGGGCTGTATGTAACACTTTATAGCAATGTAGATGTATGAATCACTTTCTTATTGCCCATGTATGAGCAGATTGTAACGTCTCTCTCGGTTGAATATTAAAGAATATTAAAAAAATAATCAAGAATATTAAAAAAGTATTGATATAGTGTTAATAATAGACATATGATATGTGTATGCACTCTAAGAAGGAGAAGTGCCTCTCCACCTCCCTACACTCTTATAATAAATGTTATTCATATGACAAAACACACAGTAAACAAAGTTAAGATGAAAAATGTCTTCACAATAATATTGTTGTTGTGAATTCTCTTGGCCGGGATAATCATCAAGTGAAAATCTGATATTGTGACAGCCTGAGTCTGATCTTGTAATTTGTATTTTATTGTCAGTGTGTATAAGTGTTTTTTTTTCCTGATACAGTGGATCAAACTCACAGACTGGAGGAGAGCCGTAGTTCTCATGTCCTTTCAAAGCACAAGAGATGATGTCTCCAGGATGAACCCGGCCTTTAAAAGAAGATGTCTCCACCCCTGTGACTTTCTGTCCGTTCTTGAACCAGACGTAGGAAAGACGACCAGCTGGACTGCAGCTGCTGTGACACTTCAGCTCTGCCTCAGTATCAGACTGGTGGACTGTTATTCTGGTCACCTGCACCTGCAGAGCTGGATATGAGAACAAGAAACAATATTATTATCACTGCTTCTAACAGAAATCAGTGACAGATGTACATACACGACAACACAACAGTTACTATTCCTAGAACTAGCAGTGAACATTAGTGCCAACACAACAGTAATTATTACACAAACTCATGATGATCCATCATTTTCAACATGTTCACTGTTTCTAAATGTACTATGTTGATGTTTTACATCAGTGTGTGTTCATCAGTACCTGTGACAGTCAGAGTTGTAGCAGGTAAACTACTGTTCCACTCAAAGCTTCCTGCTGTGAATCTGAAGTGATACTGAGCTGAATCACTCTCTGTCAGGTCAGTGATTCTCAGAGTGGAGCGTCCTGTCTCTGATTCAAGGACCTGAACACGACCTGCAAACTGGGAGTCTCCACTAAGGTCCTCAGGACGTGAAGGACTCTGCCACTGATGAGAACGTTCAGGACTGAACCAGAATTTAGATCTGACAGTGTCATAACTGCTGTAAGTGCAAGAAATGTCCACTGATGAGCCTTTGGAGGCACAGATGCTTCTGTCAGTGTAAATCACTTTGTTGCAGGGTTGATCATAGACACCTGAAAGATAAAACAAAGTTTTGATCATTTTTAAACCAGAGTTGATGAAGAGTCACAATGAAGGTCTCCATATTAAAATACATGTAGTTATAAGACTCCATCAGATGGTGTTATGTTAGTGTAGTAAACTCACACACTGGAGGAGAGGGGAAATCCTCATGTCCTCTAACAGCACAGGAATAACTGTCTGCAGAAGCACCATAGACTGAATAAGTAGAAGATGTTTGTGACTGATCTTTCTGTCCATTTTTGTACCAGATGTATGAAGAACGATCAGGTAGACGACAACTGCTGTGACACTTCAGCTCTCTCCAGGGAGAATATGAGGATCCGCTCACCTTCACCTGGAGATCTGGATCTGTGAGGAAGGAAAAAGAATGTAATTTTAGACAAACTGTCAACATACACACACAACACATTTATATTATTGTTGTCTAGATGTTGAACATTTGGAAATAATTAAAATACGAATGAAAATGTTACCTGTGACCCTCAAAGTGACTCCAGGTGAACCAGTATACATCCCACCTCCTTGGTTTGTTATGAACTTTAACCTGAACTCGTACTTTGCTGAGTCGCTCTCTCTCAGGTCTGTGATTCTCAGAGTGCAGTTGTTGTTACCACAGTTATACTGCACACGACCTGAATACTCTGGTTCTGTTCTCAGATCCACATAAAGACCTTTACTCACTTTTGTGAACCAGAATCTATCCTCAACTCTCTTTACTCTGGATGGGTATGTGTAGGTGCAGCTCATGTCCACTGTTGATCCTTGTAAGGCACAGATCTCAGTAGAGCTGTAAGTCACTCCATCCAGCTCATCCTGACCCTGTATCCCATCCCATCACTGTAACACAGAGAACATCAGAAACTACAATCAGACTCATCAGCAGACAGATTTTCACTGTGAAGTCTGTGAACCTACACTTCCCAAAACATTTGTTCTGCTGCCATCCCAATTTGAGTCCGTGTGACAAAAAGATCATCTTATAGTAGAAATTTGCTCATGGGCAGGGGAGCACAAGACTTAAAGGGGCTGTATGTAACAATTTATAGCAATGTACATGTATGAATCACTTTCTTATTGTCCATGTATGAGCAGATTGTAACGTCTCTCTCGGTTGTCTATACGATCCTGTGGACACCTTGTTAAAGTAGTTTAATGCTGCTGGACTGTGGATTTCTTTGTGAAGGACTCAGAGTCAGATGCACGTTCTTGAGCCCCTCGTCTCAGTGCCTCTCTCCACTTCTAACATAAACTACCTGCTTCCTACAAAACATAGGAGTGCCACAGAGCCGCTTTACCACATATTTTTCTGTAGACTTTCTAACATCTGTTTTAAAAATGGGCGAATACAGTAAAGTTTAATGTTAATTCTGGTTTATATCAAAGTGATCAGAGGCAAAGAGGAAATCTACAAATCAGTCTGTTTCACGTGATAATTTATAAAGCAAAGATGAACACATGATCTCTGCAGTTAATCTGTAAGAGCACTGAGGCAGGAAATCACGCAGAGTGCAGCGAAGAAACAGCAGTGTATTGTGGACAACTGTCTCTTGATTGAGTTGATGTAGTCTTAGTGAAGATGCTTATTTACACATTCAGCACACACAGAACAACATTATTACTTATTTTGAGTAACAAGTCTTCATCCATTGTTAATATAAAGATATTCATGACTGCGATGTAAACGTTAGTTATCCACCTCGTAACTCCAACAGTAAGCAATTTCTTATAATGTAAAAAACATGATATAGACGCCTGTTTTGCTTTTTTTATGTTGTCACTTCTCTAAATATATGCTACCATATGGAAATGCTGTCTTAAGTTTGAGTTTGGTGGAAGAACAATGCAGGAAGTTCCACAGAGCAGCATGAATTTTATTCAGCAGATCATTTAGAGCATTTGTTCTCTGTTAATGTAAGTACAGTCACACACAAACTCAGCTTTACTGTCTTCAGTGAGGCAGTTTATAAAAATTAAAGTTATAAGTGTACAGAGGTGCTGCAGGTGTACAAAACAGACGCAGCTCTCTGCTGGTCATTCTGTAGAGATTTCAATTAAAAGGACTAATGAATGTCTGGTGTTGCAGGGATCACATCACATCACATCACACCACACACTCTAATCTTTTTATTTACTTAAAACCCACCCTGCTAACTTCCTTCCAGTATAGATGTGCATGTACAGTACCTCGTACAGAGAGAAGGAAGACAACAAATCCACTCGCTGCTGCTGTTAAACTCATCGCTTCTCCTCACGATCACGTGCATGAGAAATGAACATGGTCTTTGAAGACAGGGTTGGTGTAAGTGTGTGTCTTCTGTGGTTGTGTTTGTGTTTAACAGACATCGAGGTGTTAACGCCCAGCCGGACTTCCTTCTCACCGATTATATTATGACCACAGTCAAGCCCGCCTCCACTCCGAAAACCCCCGGTCAAACTAGACCCCCGTTATTTTGTGGTGCCTGTATATAGTAGATATTACGGTAATGCAGTGTATGAACAGAATTCAAAATAAAGGTACCGAACTATGGATGCATTATTATAAACAGAAGAAGCAGAAGAACAACTTGTAAGTGTATTTGTCTTTATTAATGGTACACAAAAATTATGAAAGACAAAAAAAAAATAATAATAGTTTTAAGCTGCAATCTTAAGCTTTCTGAACACTGTCGCCCTCTGCAGCAGTGAGAGGGAACTCCAATGATTATCTGCACAGTTTTTGTGGAAGCTTTTTTATTTAATTTCAGCCAGTACAATATGAGGAAAGTGTAAAATCTAGTTACCTACGATACTACTGAGCTTATATTACATTTCAGTGATTTAAAAACATGTTCATGGTCAATGTGTCTGCTTTGAAAAGACTGTTTTGTACTTCAGCAGCCAAGACAGGTGTGATCTGTATTTCTCTAAATAAAAAGTGTGTCCACTTCCCCCTCCTCCTCCACATCCTCACTCTCCACTGTGATATTTCAATATTCTGCTCTGAAGAAAATAGCAAAACCAGAACTAAAATGACCAGGGACGGAGGTCCACACTTGGTGGGTAAATAATCTTAGTCCACTGTTAACAATATTCACATGTATGTGTGTGTGTAATTTACATGTCACACCCAGATATACAGTCAATATAGAAAATCCTCTTGTATTATGGACCTTGCGGGAGTATTTTCCACTGTGTTCAGCTCTGAAGTCAGTGATGGTGAAGATCTGTCCTGATGCTTCTGGTGAGTCTTCATTCTCCTTGTACCAGGTGTAATTAGCTGCTGGGTTAGCATCACTGCTACAGGTCACATTCACTGAATTGCCCTCCACTATCAGGCCAGATTTCTCAATACCACAACGCTGTTCAAGGCTGAGATGTTGGTGTAATCAGGAACAGACTGGAACTGATGGGGGGATTCAACAAGATGAGAGTTGAACTTAAATTGCTCTATGTTACAACATAATTCTGCAGTAAAGGAATAAGATGCCACACAGGGTTTAAAGCCTAAAAAGTGGAGAGTTTTAAGCCTAATTTGCTCAAACATAGAAGTGTGTGATCCTGAGGTTTGATTTTTTTGTTATTGAACTACCTACTACTCACCAGCAGAGGCCATAATAGTCATACTTTATATTTGATGACCCATGATTTACTAAAAGCGATCACTTACGTAAAGGGAGTCCTGTAGGTTCTTCAGCTTCAATAGCTTGACCCTGTGAGATAGAAACCAATTAAAATATTGAGGGAGCTTAAAGGATCAGTTCAAATGTCAAATTATTTTCAGTATCACATTCATTTTTTTTATGTCCTGTCACTGCAGCTTAGCTAAATGTCACATTAAAATTACTGTACCTTTGAAAGATAAGCACTTGATTTGTTGAACTAATTGGCTTCTTTTGAATACATCTTGTGCATTTGGAAGAGACGGCAGTCAGAACAGTCAACAAAACCCAAAAGGACACGACTGGTGAGTACGTCAGCAACAGGCAACAGAGGTAACTAACTTTAAGTTAGAGGGCTGGTATATGTACAAACAGGGGCTGGTTCCATTATCCATACTATCATACTATATAGTATGCCAGATAATAATTTAGTGTGTTTCAGTACACAGTATGTCATATACAGTATGCCAAAAATAAGAGGACTTCCTACTGTGTCCAATTACATTTTGCTGTATGCAAGCCAAAACACTTTTGTGGCTATTCTGACCCACAATCCTCTGCACGGCAGAATATACATCGACTGAGCCGTCGAGAAAGCACAGACATATGAAAGCTCATTTGAATTTCAAATCGTATTTTTTCTTTCTTTTTGCACTGTGGACTGTGTCACATGTACGAGCAAGAGGACCTGTGGGAAAGTGGCCGAAACAATAGATGGAAGAAGGAAGGGCGAGAAGAAACACAGATATGATGAGTGTGAGCAGAAGGAAAAAGACTCAAGTGTGGTCGGAGTCCAGTTTTTTCTCCTGGTTGTGAACTATGCAGAAAATAAATTCTCTGTCTGTTTGTAAAACTTAACGTAATCTTAACTCTTATCTGAAGCCTATCATTATTCTGGCCATGAGTTGAACAGGTGAAAATAGAAACAGATGCCAGAGGAGATGGTGATAGACATGGTTGATGTGGGTGAAGAATGAAGCCAAAGATGAGTTTTTAGGAGCATGTTTCTGTTTATACCTGTGCTCTGTTGTTTGGCCATAGATTGAAATGCGAGGACTTCACTCTTCTACATGCGCCAACAAAGAAACAAATGGATTACACATTTTTTTCAACCATGCAATAACACAATGTTTAAATGTCCATTTGTACATTGAGAGAGTTATTGGTTGCTGTTGCTCCTCTTGTCCATAGAGGCCAAAAGTAAATCCAACCACAAAGTAGCTCAAGTGTTTGATGAGTGCTAATACTGTGGAAAACTGCACACTGATGCTCTGCTAAAGCCAATAAGCTTCCAAGTTTTACAAATCAAGTGGGTACCCTCCCCTCTTAGTCTTGATAATATGGACAGAAGACTGTTGATTTTGTGCTGCCTGCACTTAAAATGAATTTGCTTTAAAAGGACCAATATGGACAGCAGCTACTGAAAACTCTGTCATTGTACATATGTAAGACTTTCCTTTAAGATGCAAAGTAAATTCAATCACAGAGAAACTGAACTGCTCACCTGATGCAGAACAAGACCAAGAGGAGTATGAAGACCAGAAAAAAAGCAGTGGTTGAGAGAGCAACTGGTAACTTCCATGTAGCTGGAAAACAGTAACAGAGAACACACACTGGAAGTTACAGGAACTATTGGGTCCAAACGTGACTGTAAGTTAGACAAAAACGATTGAACATGTGAGAGAGGGGTTTGGTTTTCTCAAAGGTTTCACAATCAATGAATGATCATGTTGGGGAATTAATAACTCACCTGCCACAACAATCAGCTGTAAGGGAAGTAAGGGATGCTGTCAAGCTGAAGAAGGAGTCCTACCAAGCCTGGTTGGCTCAGGACTCCTGAGGCAGCTGACGGGTACCGGCAGGCCAAACGTGCGGCAGCGCGGGCAGTTGCGGAAGCAAAAACTCGGGCCTGGGAAAAGTTCGGGGAGGCCATGGAGGAGGACTACCGGTCGGCCTCGAGGAAATTGGGGAGCTGTTGACCTCAACTGGGGACATTGTCGGGCGGTGGAAGGAATACTTCGAGGATCTCCTCAATCCCACTGACACGCCTTCCGTAGAGGAAGCAGAGGCTGAGGGCTCAGAGGCTGATTCATTCATCACTCAAGCCGAAGTCACTGAGGTAGTCAGGAAGCTCCTCAGTGGCAAGGCACCGGGGGTGGATGAGATCCGCCCTGAGTACCTCAAGTCTTTGGATGCTGTGGGGCTGTCTTGGTTGACACGTCTCTGCAGCATCGCGTGGCAGTCGGGGACAGTACCTCTGGACTGGCAGACCGGGGTGGTGGTCCCTCTATTTAAAAAGGGGGACCGGAGGGTGTGTTCTAACTATCGGGGGATCACACTCCTCAGCCTCCCTGGTAAAGTCTATTCCAGGGTACTGGAGAGGAGAATTCGGCCGATAGTCGAACCTCGGATTCAGGAGGAACAATGCGGTTTTCGTCCTGGTCGTGAAACACTGGACCAGCTCTATACCCTCCGCAGGGTGCTCGAGGGTTCATGGGAGTTTGCCCAACCAGTCCACATGTGTTTTGTGGACTTGGAGAAGGCATTCGACCGTGTCCCTCATGGCATTCTGTGGGAGGTGCTTCGGGAGTATGGGGTCCGGGGCCCTCTGCTAGGGGCTGTACGGTCCCTGTATGACCGGAGCAGGAGCTTGGTTCGCATTGCCGGCAGTAAGTCAGACCTGTTCCCGGTGCATGTTGGACTCCAGCAGGGCTGCCCTTTGTCACCGGTTCTGTTCATTATTTTTATGGACAGAATTTCTAGGCGCAGCCAGGGGCCGGAGGGGGTCTGGTTCGGGAGCCACAGGATTTCATCTCTGCTTTTCGCGGATGATGTTGTCTTGTTGGCCTCTTCGAGCCAGGACCTCCAGCATGTCCTGGGGCGGTTTGCGGCCGAGTGTGAAGCAACTGGTATGAGAATCAGCACCTCCAAGTCCGAGGCCATGGTTCTCGACCGGAAAAAGGTGGCTTGCTCCCTCTGGGTTGGGGGAGAGTTCCTGCCTCAAGTGGAGGAGTTCAAGTATCTTGGGGTCTTGTTCACGAGTGAGGGAAAGATGGAGCGTGAGATTGACAGGCGGATCGGTGGAGCGGCTGCAGTAATGCGGTCGTTGTATCGGTCCGTCGTGGTGAAGAGAGAGCTGAGCCGAAAGGCGAAGCTCTCGATTTACCGGTCAATCTACGCTCCTACCCTCACCTATGGTCATGAACTTTGGGTCATGACCGAAAGAATAAGATCCCGGATACAAGCGGCCGAAATGAGTTTCCTCCGCAGGGTGGCGGGACGCTCCCTTAGAGATAGGGTGAGGAGCTCTGCCACCCGGGAGGAGCTCGGAGTAGAGCCGCTGCTCCTCCACATTGAGAGGAGCCAGCTGAGATAGCTCGGGCATCAAGAGACAAACTTTGTTTTTTATTGTTATTATCACAGGCTTAATTATGTTACAAATACATATTCTTATATTCACTTTTTTCAGTGCTGCAAAGACTGGACAGATTTAATCTGTTAGTTTTAAAGAAACTGTTTCACTCACATGTCACATCAATAGAGATGTATTCAGACGTCCTCCTCCCCAGCTCGTTCTCAGCTGTACAGTAATACTCTCCAGAGTCAGAGGACTGGATGGAGCTGAAGACAAGCTGTGGATCTTTACTGAGAGGTTGAAGGTCTGGATCTCCATTCTCCTTGTACCAGGTGTAATTAGCTGCTGGGTTAGCATCACTGCTACAGGTCAGAGACACTGAACTGCCCTCCACTATCTCAGCAGAGGGACTCACTGACACAGAGGGAAGCTTTGGAGCATCTGGAGGAGATATGAACATGTATTACTTACACATTAGAATATGTTATCACATATAATTGACTATTTTTTCTTGTGTGAGTCTGTATGTGTGTATCATCAGGACAAATGTGACCCTAGAGACACAGATTGTAGTGGAAACTACCACAGAAGCAGCTTGAAGTATGTTGCCAGGTTTTTGTATGTTTGTCTGTGGTCAATTTTGTCAGTGTGTTAGCATCACACCTGTGTGTGATATGTAAAGTGAGATCAAAATAAACTCTGAGGTCAAAGGTGGTTGTGGTCTCAGGTAATAATGTCCCTCTGAAAGATGGCCTCAAGTTATGTTTCTTTTTCTTTGTGATTGTCTCTAGTTTTTGTCACAGCAGCTCTGGAGTGCTGATCCTGGATCTGTCCCTGATCCGACTCCTGGCTGTCATATTATCATATGTGGAGCGCAAATAAGAAAATAAGGTTCCAGAACAGGTGTGTTGCAGATAAGTGGTGTTGACAGTCAGTGTGATATTCAAGAAATTAAAAAAGTATTGATATAGTGTTAATAATAGACATATGATATGTGTCTGCACTCTAAGAAGGAGAAGTGCCGTCAGGAACCCTGGACATTAAAGGTTACATGGACTCTCTCTCCACCTCCCTACACTCTCATAATAAATGTTATTCATATGACAAAACACACAGTAACAAAGTTAAGATGAAAAATGTCTTCACAATAATGTTGTTGTTGTGAATTCTCTTGGCCGGGATAATCATCAAGTGAAAATCTGATATTGTGACAGCCCGAGTCTGAACTTGTAATCTGTATTTTATTTTCAGTGTGTAAAAGTGTTTTTTTTCTCTTAACACAGTGGATCAAACTCACAGACTGGAGGAGAGCCGTAGTTCTCATGTCCTTTCAAAGCACAAGAGATGATGTCTCCAGGATGAACTCGGCCTTTAAAAGAAGATGTCTCCACCCCTGTGACTTTCTGTCCATTCTTGAACCAGACGTAGGAAAGACGACCAGCTGGACTGCAGCTGCTGTGACACTTCAGCTCTGCCTCAGTATCAGACTGGTGGACTGTTATTCTGGTCACCTGCACCTGCAGAGCTGGATATGAGAACAAGAAACAATATTATTATCACTGCTTCTAACAGAAATCAGTGACAGATGTACATACACGACAACACAACAGTTACTATTCCTAGAACTAGCAGTGAACATTAGTGCCAACACAACAGTAATTATTACACAAACTCATGATGATCCATCATTTTCAACATGTTCACTGTTTCTAAATGTACTATGTTGATGTTTTACATCAGTGTGTGTTCATCAGTACCTGTGACAGTCAGAGTTGTACCAGGTAAACTACTGATCCACTCAAAGCTTCCTGTTGTGAATTTGAAGTGATACTGAGCTGAATCACTCTCTGTCAGGTCAGTGATTCTCAGAGTGGAGCGTCCTGTCTCTGTTTCAAGGACCTGAACACGACCTGCAAACTGGGAGTCTTCACTAAGGTCCTCAGGAGGTGAAGGACTCTGCCACTGATGAGAACGTTCAGGACTGAACCAGAATTTAGATCTGATAGTTTGATAACTGCTGTAAGTGCAAGAAATGTCCACTGATGAGCCTTTGGAGGCACAGATGCTTCTGTCAGTGTAAATCACTTTGTAGCAAGGTTGATCATAGACACCTGAAAGATAAAACAAAGTTTTGATCATTTTTAAACCAGAGTTGATCAAGAGTCACAATGAAGGTCTCCATATTAAAATACATGTAGTTATACGACTCCATCAGATGGTGTTATGTTAGTGTAGTAAACTCACACACTGGAGGAGAGGGGAAATCCTCATGTCCTCTCAGCAGCACAGGAATAACTGTCTGCAGAATCAACAGTTGCCTGAATAAGTAGAAGATGTTTGTGAGGGAATTTTCTGTCCATTTTTGTACCAGATGTAAAAGGAACGACCAGCTGGACTGCAGCTGCTGTGACACTTCAGCTCTGCCTCAGTATCAGACTGGTTGACTGTTATTCTGGTCACCTGCACCTGGAGAGCTGGATATGAGAACAAGAAACAATATTATTATCACTGCTTCTAACAGAAATCAGTGACAGATGTACATACACGACAACACAACTGTTTCTAAATGTACTATGTTGATCTTTTACATCAGTGTGTGTTCATCAGTACCTGTGACAGTCAGAGTTGTAGCAGGTAAACTACTGTTCCACTCAAACCATCTTGTTGTGAATTTGAAGTGATACTGAGCTGAATCACTCTCTGTCAGGTCAGTGATTCTCAGAGTGGAGCGTCCTGTCTCTGATTCAAAGACCTGAACACGACCTGCAAACTGAGAGTCTTCACTAAGGTCCTCAGGCTGTGAAGGACTCTGCCACTGATGAGAACGTTCAGGACTGAACCAGAATTTGGAAGTGATAGTTTGATAACTGCTGTAAGTGCAAGAAATGTCCACCGATGAGCCTTTGAAGACACAGATGCTTCTGTCAGTGTAAATCACTCTGTCACAGGGTTGATCATAGACACCTGAAAGATAAAACAAAGTTTTGATCATTTTTAAACCGGAGTTGATGAAGAGTCACAGATGGTGTTATGTTAGTGTAGTAAACTCACACACTTGAGGAGAGGGGAAATCCTCATGTCCTCTAACAGCACAGGAATAACTGTCTGCAGAAGCACCATTGAATGAATAAATAGAAGATGTTTCTGACTGAATTTTCTGTCCACTTATGTACCAGATGTATGAAGAACGATCAGGTAGACGACAACTGCTCTGACACTTCAGGTCTTTCCAGAGAGAATATGAGGATTTGATCACCTGCACCTGGAGATCTGGATGTGAAGAAGGAACAAGAAAGTTATTTCAGACAAACTGTCAACAAACACACACAACACATTTATATTATTGGTGTCCAGATGTTGAACATTTGGAAATAATTAAAATACGAATGAAAATGTTACCTGTGACCCTCAAAGTGACTCCAGGTGAACCAGTATATCTCCCACCTGGTTGGTTTGTTATGAACTTGAACTTGTACTGAGCTGAGTCGCTCTCTCTCAGGTCTGTGATTCTCAGACTGCAGCTCTTCTCAGAACAACTGTACTCAACACGATCTTGATAATCTGAGTCTGTTCTCAGATCCACAGGTTGATTTCCACTCAGTTTAGTAAACCAGAATGTTTCGTTAACTTCAGTATCACGGCCATCTTTTCTGGATGGGTATGTGTAGGTGCAGCTTATTTCCACTGTTGATCCTTTTAAGGCACAGATCTCAGTAGAGCTGTAAGTCACTCCCCAGTCATTCTGACCCTGTATCACTGTAACACAGAGAACATCAGAAACTACAATCAGACTCATCAGCAGACAGATTTTCACTGTGAAGTCTGTGAACCTACACTTCCCAAAACATTTGTTCTGCTGCCATCCCAATTTGAGTCCGTGTGACAAAAAGATAATCTTATAGTAGAAATTTGCTCATGGGCAGGGGAGCACAAGACTTAAAGGGGCTGTATGTAACAATTTATAGCAATGTACATGTATGAATCACTTTCTTATTGTCCATGTATGAGCAGATTGTAACGTCTCTCTCGGTTGTCTATACGATCCTGTGGACACCTTGTTAAAGTAGTTTAATGCTGCTGGACTGTGGATTTCTTTGTGAAGGACTCAGAGTCAGATGCACGTTCTTGAGCCCCTCGTCTCAGTGCCTCTCTCCACTTCTAACATAAACTACCTGCTTCCTACAAAACATAGGAGTGCCACAGAGCCGCTTTACCACATATTTTTCTGTAGACTTTCTAACATCTGTTTTAAAAATGGGCGAATACAGTAAAGTTTAATGTTAATTCTGGTTTATATCAAAGTGATCAGAGGCAAAGAGGAAATCTACAAATCAGTCTGTTTAACGTGATAATTTATAAAGCAAAGATGAACACATGATCTCTGCAGTTAATCTGTAAGAGCACTGAGGCAGGAAATCACACACACGGTGCAGTGAAGAAACAGCAGTGTATTATGGACAACTGTCTCTTGATGTAGTCTTGCAGTCGTAGCAAAGATGCTTATTTACACATTCAGCACACACAGAACAACATTATTACTTATTTTGAGTAACACAGTCCACATCCATTGTTAATATAAAGATATTCATGACTGCGATGTTAACGTTAGTTATCCACCTCGTAACTCCAACAGTAAGCAATTTCTTATAATGTAAAAAACATGATATAGACGCCTGTTTTGCTTTTTTTATGTTGTCACTTCTCTAAATATATGCTACCATATGGAAATGCTGTCTTAAGTTTGAGTTTGGTGGAAGAACAATGCAGGAAGTTCCACAGAGCAGCATGAATTTTATTCAGCAGATCATTTAGAGCATTTGTTCTCTGTTAATGTAAGTACAGTCACACACAAACTCAGCTTTACTGTCTTCAGTGAGGCAGTTTATAAAAATTAAAGTTATAAGTGTACAGAGGTGCTGCAGGTGTACAAAACAGACGCAGCTCTCTGCTGGTCATTCTGTAGAGATTTCAATTAAAAGGACTAATGAATGTCTGGTGTTGCAGGGATCACATCACATCACATCACACCACACACTCTAATCTTTTTATTTACTTAAAACCCACCCTGCTAACTTCCTTCCAGTATAGATGTGCATGTACAGTACCTCGTACAGAGAGAAGGAAGACAACAAATCCACTCGCTGCTGCTGTTAAACTCATCGCTTCTCCTCACGATCACGTGCATGAGAAATGAACATGGTCTTTGAAGACAGGGTTGGTGTAAGTGTGTGTCTTCTGTGGTTGTGTTTGTGTTTAACAGACATCGAGGTGTTAACGCCCAGCCTGACTTCCTTCTTCCTGATCATATTATGACGACAGTCAAGCCCGCCTCCACTCCGAAAACCCCCAGTCAAACTAGACCCCTGTTATTTTGTGGTGCCTGTATATAGTAGATATTACGGTAATGCAGTGTATGAACAGAATTCAAAATAAAAGCACCGAACTATGGACGCATTATTGTAAACAGAAGAAGCAGAAGAACAACAACTTGTAAGTGTATTTGTCTTTATTAATGGTACACAAAAATTATGAAAGACAACAAAAAATAAATAATAGTTTTAAGCTGCAATCTTAAGCTTTCTGAACACTGTCGCCCTCTGCAGCAGTGAGAGGGAACTCCAATGATTATCTGCACAGTTTTTGTGGAAGCTTTTTTATTTAATTTCAGCCAGTACAATATGAGGAAAGTGTAAAATCTAGTTACCTACGATACTACTGAGCTTATGTTACATTTCAGTGATTTAAAAACATGTTCATGGTCAATGTGTCTGCTTTGAAAAGACTGTTTTGTACTTCAGCAGCCAAGACAGGTATGATCTGTATTTCTCTAAATTGATTTTTAAAATTTAAAATTAAACATTTTCATTTCCTGCTCAAGCTTGAAAAGTGTGTCCACTTCCCCCTCCTCCTCCACATCCTCGCTCTCCACTGTGATATTTCAATATTCTGCTCTGAAGAAAATAGCAAAACCAGAACTAAAGTGACGGAGGTCCACACTTGGTATGTAAATAATCTTAGTCCACTGTTAGCAATATTCACATGTATGTGTGTGTGTGTGTAATTTACCTGTCACACCCAAATATACAGTCAATTTAGAAAATCCTCTTGTATTATAGACGTTGGGGGAGTAATTCCCACTGTGTTCAGCTCTGATGTCAGTGATGGTGAACATCTGTCCTGATGCTTCTGGCGAGTCTTCATTCTCCTTGTACCAGGTGTATTTAGCTGCTAGGTTAGCATCACTGCTACAGGTCAGAGTCACTGAACTGCCCTCCGCTATCTCAGCAGCAGAGGGACTCACTGACACAGAGGGAAGTCTTGGAGCGAGTGGCAGCAGGTAAAGAGACATGTTTCAGTCTCAGCATGAATGACATGGAAGGACCTTTTATTGTTGACGATGCAACTGATTTATATTTATACAGTTTGTTCCAAAGTTTGTGGCAAATAGATGTAATGTTATTTGAACTGTAAAAGAGATGCTTATGTTTCTGAGCAGATCGACAACTTTAATTACCTATAGAAATAACTGATCTCCTTTCTGTCTGTGTCTTGATTGTTTGATCTACTCTTTGTGTATTCTTTGAAGGTACAGTAAACAGCTGTTGTATAAATCCTCACTGATTCTTTGTTGGCTTAATAGCCTGATAACAGGATGTCGGGTGAGAGCATATTTATGAAAGCACTTAATGATTTCTGATATTGTTTTGAAGCTTGAAGTTATTCTCTACATGAGCTGAGGCAGGATGTCACTCAGTCTGTAGGTGCATTTGATCTGTGTATCAGCTGGAAGAAGGTTAAATATAATAAGAGACGAGTGAATGAGAAAAAAACAAGTGTGATTTTCTCAGTTTGTTTCCTCCCTGTTCACTCACACTGCAGAGACGTGCAGAACACCGAGGCGTAGACGTTTACGCCTGCTGCTATGTGACATTTATGTAACTCGCATGTGTGTGAGAAGTGATACTCCACCCAAAGTCTATGTTTAACGTATCGAAACACTTCTGTCCTGGAAACCTGCGAGGATGGCTTTAGAAATGTGTCGTTTGCTCTTTCTGCTGTCATCAGCGAGAGTTCTGTTAATAACAAGTTTGACTTAAAGAATCAAAATATCTACAAAGTATAAAGTCTTTTAACTAAAGAGACATCTAAACACACAGCTTCTGTCTCACATCTTCAAGTTCCTCTTACGAACGAGACGTCAGTGTAGCACTCGCAGAGAGACAAAAATGTTTGATGAAATAATTATTAAAATACTTGTTCTGACTGAGCCTCCCTAATTTCACACATATTCATTCATGACCTGTTAGTTTTGTGCTCAAAAGACAAACATGCTTTGTAGGTATGAATGAAGAAACTTTGTATATGACCAACCTCCAGTTGATTTTTAAACTAGTGAAATATATAAAATATAAATATACAGTACCCAGTATGGAGAGAATGAAGATACATCCTCTGGTTGCTGCTGTGAAACCCATGGTCGGCCTTCTTCACTCTCTGTTGTGGCTTCACACACGTTTAAACACACCAGCTTGCTGTTTTGCAAAATGCGACAACATCCAGTGAAACTAAATCTTTCAAATTGTTACGGACAAAACTGAGCAACAATTGTAAAGATGTTTAACTTACAGAGCGACTTCAGACGGCAGGCTGCTTGTTCCTCCTCATCACTTCTCAGAAGAATAACTTCTAATATAAGGCAGCATTTCCTTCCTCTAAATAAAGCGTATGATGACGAATGGTTAAAGCGTAAACGTGTGAAAAAACAGAGAGACATCGACTGCTGCCTCCAGCGAAACTTTCTCATCATACAAACCTTTAAAAACTGCATAAGTGAACATCTGATACCTTTTTTCCATGTTAAAGTGCTTGATGCACATTTTTAATTCTGTTTCTTTGCACTTTAATTGCACCACAGATACATTTTGTCATCCACTTTTAATGGGCCCTTATCGGGATTGTATCGCTTCTGGAGCCTCAAGTGGCCATTTAAGGAACTGCAGTTTTTGGTACTTTGGCATTGGCTTCAATTCTCAGACTGGGAGATTGACACTTGGTCAAGGAGAGAATAAAGGAGACATAACAAAGACTTTTTTGATATCTTTAATACAGAAATGTTTCATATCATACACCTTTGACATGACAAGGATTGCTGTGCAAAAACAAAAAATGTGAAACTTTCAGACAGGAAGCTAAACTGATTACAGTGTTTTAGAAAATTGTCTTTATAAGGTCGTATAGTTAAAGCGTAACCAGACCAAAAAATAAGGATATTTACAATAACACATCGATGAATTATCAATTTACACATCCTGCTTCTCCTTCCTCATGTATTTATTTAAGTGTAGCTTCAGCTAGACTTTGTGCAACACAACACCTCCCTGGAGAGGAGATGGTAGACAGTCACAGAGATTTGGAAAAATATCGTTATTCTCATGAGAATCAAGTCATTTTCAGATCATGTGAATGAGAATTTTGTCTGCCAGTGCGTTGGAAAGAGTCGAATCAGCCGACGGGCAACAGAGGAAAACACACTGCGGACAGCCGGAGGACAGGTGAGGTGTGGAAAGGTCTGGAATGACAGGTGGAGAACAATCAAGGTCAAAAAAAGCTAAACTTTCACCTTAAAATCTCCTTTTTATTGGAATACGTCATTAAATAAATGCCCAATAATGAAAAGAATATACTTTATTATTAAAGTTTGCCAGCTGAAAAAACATATATTATCTAGTGTATACGTCATGTGGCATGAGGTTTCTCTTCTTCCTCACCTGTGCTCTGCTGTCTTGTCTCTGTACAAACTCATATTGTCCACTGGACAGTCTGTTTTTTCTTGATATGAGAAAGGATGAAAAATAGAATCAAACTCATAAATATTTATATTAAATAAATGGCTGAAGTGTGAATATGAGTGAACATAGATGTAGTGGTACAGAGCAGCTCACCTCCATAGTAAGAGGATGAGGATGAAGGCGAGGACGAACAGGACGCATGTGATCGCCCGTGAGCGGTTTCCTCTGACGCCTGATCTCGGTGTAACTGTGACAATAATCACATGAAAAGTTAGATAATTCAGTCGGGAGTTACAGGATGTTTGGGTCCATTAGACTGTCTCTGCCCTTCAGGTATTAATCACAGACAAATTAATAACTGGATGATAGTTGGGTGAGCTGGATCGCTGACAAAGTTAGTATAACCAATATAGCTGATGGGAAAATAATACATTAATAACAGTTAATACAGTAAGTTAATGGAAAACTTACCTGTTACAGTAGTCAGATTTAAGGTGGGATTATGATGTCCTGTTGTCCCAACACAGTCTTGGTCAGAGGTGCTGTGAGAGGGCTGTTTAACTGCGAGGTTAAGATGAAATAAAAGGTTAAAAAAGCTGCTCAGGAAAGTTTAGGATATGTAAAATACAGTATGAGGGGGTTATAGTTATATCTATGGAGCCCCAGAATGAACATAGAGAGAAAAATATATTATCACGGCCATGTTTCACAACATCAAATGCTGAGTGAGGACAAAACAACAAATGTAAATACAAGAAGACGGAAAAAAGCATGTTTGTATTCAGAGAATGAAACTACTCACCTGCCACAACAATCGGCTGTAAGGTGGAGTTATGACGTCCTCTTCTGTTCTGGGCTTCACAGGAATAATTCCCACTGTGTTCAGCTCTGAAGTCAGTGATGGTGAAGATCTGTCCTGATGCTTTTGGTGAGTCTTCATTCTCCTTGTACCAGGTGTAATTAGCTGCTGGGTTAGCATCACTGCTACAGGTCAGAGTCACTGAACTGCCCTCCACTATCTCAGCAGAGGGACTCACTGACACAGAGGGAAGCTTTGGAGCATCTGGAGATGTATTAAGAGAGAATTAGAAGTTGTATTTAAATAATTAGAAGATATGGGATGTGGCAGCATCTGAACTGGGTGTTAAATGGTTTTTGGGGCAGCTAATTGCTCAAAATCAGTCAATCTTAGCCTCCCCCAAAAATTGTGGGATTATGTGAGATCCTTAATTAACCAAAAGCAATTTTTCACTGATGATCAGCAGAACTTTTCTTTGGCCTATCTTGTGTCTGGCTTTTAAAAGGCTTTGTTTCACTCACATGTCACATTAATAGAGATGTATTCAGACGTCCTCCTCCCCAGCTCGTTCTCAGCTGTACAGTAATACTCTCCAGAGTCAGAGGACTGGATGGAGCTGAAGACAAGCTGTGGTTCTTTACTGAGAGGTTGAAGGTCTGGATCTCCATTCTTCTTGTACCAGGTGTATTTAATTGCTATGTTAGCATCACTGCTACAGGTCAGAGTCACTGAGCTGCCCTCCACGATTTCACCCGGGGGATTCACCGACACAGAGGGAAGCTTTGGAGCATCTGGAGGTGAAGATCATAAAATAACTTTGAGATCACAGGTTATAACATATTTTAATTGTTAACAGTTCAGAACAAAATGACAAAAAATACAATTGTTTTCTTTTCAACATTTAGTTACAGCCTGAATACTTTTAGCAGATGTCACAGCTGTCTTTAACCACCAGATTACATCATATGAACGACATAGTGGTACATTTACACAGTGAGGGCGAGCGGTAATCCTCCTGTCCTCTGAACGCACACGAGATGTGGTCTCCAGGATAAAAGTCTTCTCTATACGAGGATGTTTCGTCCTGGATTTTCTGTCCGTTCTTGATCCAGACGTAGGCATCATGACCAGCCGGACTGCAGCTGCTGCGACACGTCAGCTCTGCCTCAGTATACAGACTGATGGACTGTTGTTCTGATCACCTGAACCTGCAGAGCTGGATACAACATCAGTGGTCTATTAAATAATCACAGGAGGGGAAGTCGTTCACTGTACAGATTGTAAAGCCCACTGAGGCAATGTGATTGTGATATTTCCATAATAACATGAAAACAGTGTCTGGGACTTGCCCCGCCCTATCATGGCTGCAACACCTGTGACTTACACCCTTATTCAAGCCAAAAATCTTCACTGTTAAGATAAAAGCATCAGGGAAACACCCCGACTGATGTGGGTGCACAAGCTTGACAGCGTGTCGATTTCCCCAGATACTTCAGTTCTTTAAGACAATGCTGCAACTCGTCACCTGACTGTCCATCAGCATGGGAGTGAGGCGATAATGATTGGATTGGATCATTTTTGGGTGAACATTTTTTTTTAAAGTCCTATTTTTTTTTTAAAGTTAAGTCTCATTCCCAACTATCATCCTACAATCCCAAAGCTTCAGTTTTGGCGAATTGGAAATGAAGCTAAACAAAAACAAACTTTTCTTACAAATAGCACCTTTAAGTAGAAATGATATTAACTGCACATAATATTTACTCATAAACATGTTTTTACTGTGATTGTGTGTTAGTGTGTGTTCATCAGTACCTGTGACAGTCAGAGTTGTACCAGGTAAACTACTGATCCACTCAAAGCTTCCTGTTGTGAATTTGAAGTGATACTGAGCTGAATCACTCTCTGTCAGGTCAGTGATTCTCAGAGTGGAGCGTCCTGTCTCTGATTCAAGGACGTGAACACGACCTGCAAACTGGGAGTCTTCACTAAGGTCCTCAGGACTGTGAAGGACTCTGCCACTGATGAGAACGTTCAGGACTGAACCAGAATTTAGACGTGATATTGTCATAACTGCTGTAAGTGCAAGAAATGTCCACTGATGAGCCTTTGGAGGCACAGATGCTTCTGTCAGTGTAAATCACTCTGTGGCAGGTTTGACCATCGACACCTGAAAGAAAAAATATTTTTTAATCAGCAGAATTACAACTTACAACTTGGAGAGGCAATGCTGTTTTAGGCTCTAGAAGACATTTTTAATGTGCTGATTCTGCTTCTTCGTGTTGGTGCAGTGTGACAGGAAATGTGTTCATGCAGATCACAACTTGGGCTTTATTTTACAAAATGTGTGCGAGCCAAGAACAAATGTTAAACTCACACACTGGAGGAGCGGGGAAACCCTCGTGTCTTCTGACAGCACAGGAATAACTGTCCGCAGGATCGAAGTAGTCTGAGAATGAAGAAGATGTTTCCGCCTGGATTTTCTGTCCATTCTTGTACCAGATGTAGGAAGGACGTTCAGGTAGATGACAGGCGCTGTGACAGAACAGCTCAGCTCGGGTGGAATACGATCTTCTCACCTGCACCTGCAGATCTGGATCTGTGAAGAAGGAACAGACATGTTTTCTTTTTCTTTTTCCAGATTTAGCTGTTAGCATTCACAGAAACAATAAAAATGTTACCTGTGACTGATAAGATGACTCCAGGTGTGAGGGTGTGTCTCCTGTGTTGCTTGTATTTGAATGTGAACTTGTACACAGATGAGTCGCTCTCTCTCAGGTCAGTGATTCTTAAAGTGCAGGTCATCTTATCGCAGTAGTACCTCACACGACCTGCGTACTCCGGGTCTGTTCTCAGATCCACAGCACCGCCATCCTGAACTTCAGTGAACCAGAGTATTTTATCAACTGTGACAGAATGCCTTTTTACGGTGGACGGCGTTCTATAGATGCAGCGTATGTCCACTGTTGATCCTCTCACAGCACAGATCTGAGCAGAGATGTATGTCAGCACTTTACCGCTTTGTACCACTGCAACACAGAGCGTTAGGAAGCACAGTCAGATTCACAATATGACAGACTTCTATCTGCAGTAGATGTATTTTAGCAAGGCAAAAATAACCTCTGCAAGCTTTAAAACTCCTCCGTGCTGTCTGATAATATAGGCTACATCACATCATATCTAGATTCTGCTAAAATAATCAGCATGGGGTAAAATACAGAAAACCTCTCTGTGCAGGGAGGCAGAAGGTTAATGAAGTTTAACTGAACAGGATGAACGTCACCACCGTCACTCTTACAAAGGTGTCTGCTCTGCTTCGGTTTATTTCCTGTCTGTGCTCACACTGCACAGGATGTTAGAGAGACTGACAGACTTTACTGCTAAACTTTGTTGAACTAATGGTCAGCTATCACTGTTCTCAAAGCTAAAATACCGTTAACATGCTAACATTCAGCATATAAATGTAGTGGAGTGAAGGTCGGCCACCTCCTCTGTTCAAAGACGGGTTGTTCCAGCTTGACATAGATGGATCCTTTACATCCAGCTGTCTTCTCTGGACAAGTTGTGCACATTGTTGTCCTGTTCAAACACTGTCGTTTAAACAGAGAAGGTGGCCTAAGACACCACTTGTCACTCCCCAGACCATTCACAGCTGGGCTCACTTAGCATTAGCAACCCACATGAAGACCAGTTCGGTCACTGACTCAGGGGTTAACGCCTGCAACCCCCATCCAGTTAGTTAGAAATGAAGAGGCCCCTTGAGGTTGTATTTGACATCTGCACACCCACCACCCTCTGAAGTTCCTCAAATAAATGCACTGAAATGTGAATATGAAAGTACAGCACCTGACACAGAGAGAAAGAGGATAACAAATCCACTTGCTGCTGCTGCTGTAAATCCCATAGCTGCTCCTCTCTCTCATCGCTCTGTTCGTTGAATCACATCGTCAAGCGCTGTAGATAATGTGTAGGGCAAATACCGTGCCTCTGTTTCTTCCCCTTCAAAAAGGATGTGGTCTTGAAAAAAACACTCGTGAGATCACTGTGGTTGGCAGAGGTTGAGAGTTGTTGTTCAAACCTGGCACGGCCCGACTTCCGTCGCACATTATTGGGAAGCGAAACTTAAGAATATGTTTCAGGTGTCTTCAAAACAACGTCTGAGAGGCCAGTTTGAGTAGTATTAAACATGTTTTTAATCACTTCCTCTGTACCTGGTGAGACAGTTTAAGGGAGAGAAGTTGATTCTGGGGAAAGAAAGCTGATTTCAGCCTGAATACCAACCAAACGCGTAGGTATTTGACTCCCTGGGAATGAGACTCAACAATCAACTATCTTTCTTTAGAATCAACTTCCCTATCAGATTCAATTTAGTGTGAAACAGCTGATTTGAATCAGACCATCAGACCTAAACAAGACCATCCATGTGCAGAGTAGCACCAGGTACGAGAAGATATTCTCGTATATCTTCAAGTGTTACGTTCACATTGAAACTGAACTCTTTCGCTCATCCTCGCTGGAGTACGGCAGCAAGGACTGTTATCAGTGATTGGTCCAGCAGGTGCACTGTGTAGTTTTGGGAAGAAATGTTGATCAGAAGGAAAAGATGTTCAGTGACTGACTGTTTGTATCCTGCCAGCGTTCGAGCTCACAGCAACCTGTAGTACACAGGTGTGAGTAAAACTTACCTGCCACAATAAGATTCATGTTGGAAGTTAGTGGTGGGGAGTCCTTATTCTTATTGAACCAGGTGTAACAGCAGCTTGGTTAGCATGTAGCATCATTCTGAAGTGTGAGCAATTAGCTTTTAGCAAAGCCTCACGGAGCAGGTAGCGAGGCTGTGTAGGAAGTCCTGGGAAACGACTACTTTCACCAAAAATACAAGTTAGATAAGTTAACGTGCAAG
>CM077786.1:33254404-33265551 GCA_039737535.1 Lagodon rhomboides
ATAAAATCAGTTGAAACACTACCGTTAAACATTTCCGATATAATGTGAGAAGAAAATACCTTAAACTGTTGTTTTTTTATATCCAAGTTGAAGTTTTAAACTAATCTTTATCCCTTACACTTCATCTAAACTTTGAATTTTATCATGAAAAGTTTGTCCAAACAACAGCAAATAGATGATTCACCTGTGAGAGACTCCCCTCTCCGCCTCATTTCTTCTGTGTTCTCCATCTGCAATCACAGCAGACACTTTTGTTAATGTTGGGTATAAAATATTCTCCACTGATTACAGATCTTCCTGTAGAAGACGGAGGAGGAAGCAGGTCACCGGTGGTGTTTGTGTACCTGGCTGCCTCTGGCCTCGTTCTCCTTGTTCTCTCTGGAGATCTGTGTCGTTCGGCTCTTCAGGGTTTTGAGTTTGATGTGGCTCGCAACTTTGGCTACGAATGCACTGCTGACGTCCCACTCTGGCTCCTGAAACGCCAGGAAGTAACACAACACACTCAATACACAACAGGCTGACAAAATACCACGACTATTTAATCCACAGTTTGTGAAAAGAAAGAAACCTGCTCCGACCAAATGCTGATTTAAATGTTTAGTAAATCAACATGGGTCCATCTCGATTATCCAGGTGGAAGGTGAATCCAAACACAGTGGACTTTTAATTGTTTTCACCTGTGTGTGTTTGTCAGCGAGATTACACAAAAACTACTTGATGGATTTTCCACAAAACTTGGATGGAGGATGTGTCCCGGCCCAGAATAGACCACATTAATTACCTCTTGGTGCGGATCTGGGACTTTTTTCTTGCTTTCTTCAACATTGTGAGATACAGAACATTTTTCAACCACAATTTCTCAGGAAATAATATATGGATCTTGATTAAAAAAAACAAAAGAACAGGCGTATTTAGGTGGTTTGTATCCAAATAAAAATCTGGATCTAGCTGATTTAAACAATTTATCAGATATTTGATGAGGCTTGATTGAATTAATCATCAAGGCTCGATTGTGTTTGCTCGAGATCATAATTAACTGCTTTATTTTCTGTAATGTAAATCAGTCCTGCTGTGCGGAGTCGAGGTGAAGTCTGTAGTGAGTCTTGAGTCTCTTGCGGAAGATGAGAGACACCAGACGCAACAACACAGACGAGCTGAAGGCCGCTATCAAAGCATATGATCACCTCCATGCCACGCCACACTGATGCAGCACTTCGTGCAAAAGGAGCAGTGTGGTTTCTGCAGTTCACTTCCTTTTCTGAGCACTGAATCCTGTTTGTGTTTGTGTGTACAGCATTAAAACACATCTGATCTCTGAGAGGTCAGAGAGGAGGCAGCGGCTCAGCGTCTTGTTCACTGCACTTGTGTCTGACGAATTTGATATTATGATATTTGCACTCGTGTTTATTAAAACAAACAACAACTCTTTACTCTTTACTAAGTCAGTGTCACATCCAATTGCATTAAACATTTCAGGCAACAAGGACCGAGATTAAGTGAAAGACGTGGCATGTGGTTTTCTTGTCTCACTGCTGAGTAAGTGTGTTCATACCGAACATGTTTGCAGTCTCAACTTCTCCAGTTTGGTTAGTTTTAGCGGAGGAGCCAATTAGACGCAGCTGCTACAAAGTAACCGCACCAAGGTACCTTAAAATAGAGGTCTTGGTCCTCTTTCCTTGGTCCAAGGAAAGTGTGGTGTGCTTCGTTCAGCTTCGTTCTTAACTGGTATGAACACAAGAGATAGTAAATTACGGCAAAGTAGAACACACAAGTCGATTATTGCTGGGTTGAAGTCATAAACTGGATTTTTTTTTAACCTCATAAACTCGTTAACAGTAACAAACTACACACAACGATTTTGTTAAACTTTTCTGTTCTAGACCAGACGAAGGAAAACTAGACCTGCATCATCTGATGCAACTCTCAACCCTACGGCAAAGAGCACCGGGCTTTAAAACTGTGGCTCCTGCAGTGCACACGGACATGTTTGTGGACTGGATTCTCAACAAAGTTTACCAGTTTGCCTAAAGCAATTTTGTTGTGTGTGTTAGCAATTTTGATGCCTCACTCATGAGTGCTTTAAACTTTGCAGGTCAGGTCGCTCTGTTGTGTTGTTATTTCTGTTTAAATGGAATGAATGATATACTGAGAATGCCAACATGGCTTCAACCCACCTCCTCGGAGGTCCTGTGGGGCAAATGGTGATTGCTCTTGTGGTCCGTCACAAAGGCGGGCACCGACTCGGGGTGGCATTTGTTTCTGGGACGGACAGCGGTCCACTCCTCCTCCTCTTTCAGTTCCTCCTCGCTGTCACTCTCTGACACCGCTCTGGCCACTTCCTCTTCCTGTGTTTAAAGAGTTTTAAAGTGTTAAGATGACCTCATATATTCCTAATCAGGTTTGACAGAGGTCACATATCTTAAGAGTCTGAACGCCTGTTGGATGAGTCAGACTGTTTGGATGAAGTCATGACGTTTGGATTTGGGTGCCGTGTAGAATCACATATCTTAAAAACAGACCTTGATCATCAGGAACCTGCTTTTACTTATTCTACTGTGAAAGCTAGTAAACTGAAACATACACTGACATCACATTTTATTTTAGTTTAAATAACCCTAACCCATCATTTATGACCTTTAAAGTTTACCAGAGCAGAACATTAAACACATGCACTTCCAGGTTTATGTGTGCACATACACATAAGTGCATGAACACATATGGAAATGAAGATGATGGTATGAATATACTGCAGCATGCAAACTAAAGGGAAATTACAGCAGGTTCAATTTAGGCCCTTATGACCTCACCTGCTCTGAAGCGTCCTCCATCCTCTCCTCTCGCTCCAGCTTCTTCCGTTCTTTCTGCCTCTAAAAGGAGAGCATGGACATGGTGGCTGTGGGATGGCACACAGACATGTATGGAAGCACGTGTGCTGCCACGTGTGCCATAAAGGGCGAGGAACAGCAACGATGGAGGGTGTGGCAAGACTTATGAAAACAGTAACATCTATTTAATGAAAAAAGGTGGAGGACAAACAGGACAACAGGTGACAGAGGTAAACACAGGTGTGGTGACATGTGTGAATGTAAGGCACGTTCAGTTTGGTTAGTGAGGAACAATAAACAAAGATGTGAGCTGGAACATGAACAATTTGTTCTTACACGTCCAGAGCAGTTTACAGAAGGTTGCATGTGGTGGATGTTCAAGAAGAAGCAGACAATATTAACTTTGAGGATGTGAAGATAGTGATCGTCACTCTATAAAACTGTTGCACACATCGTAGTTTGTTCTGTCAGATGCTTCAACCAGTGTTTTAGACATTCCGTCAGTATCACTGAGACTACATACTGTATGAGTTTCTAACAGTCAGCAGAAATGTTAAATGATGACTCTTTTTACTCACTTTCCTTTTAGCTCTCCTCCTCTCTGCCCTCCTTCTCGTTTTCTCCTCATCGTCCAAGCCGTCCTCACTGTTCAGCATCGCCTGCTCGAGACGTACAGCATCAGATTCAGGACTCAGGTAACTTGACAGGTGCACATTTATTTAACAAGAGCTTGATCCAGGGCCATGATCCAGGGTCCTGATCCAGGGTCATGGCCCTGGATCATGACCCTGGATCATGACTCTGGATCATGACTCTGGATCATGGGGGGAGTCCAGCATCCACTGGTCATTATTAAAAATGCATTTCAAAGTACTTTGGCTTCAGCTTCATGAGACATCAGCAGTATTATTCAGTGCATGTTCAGGCTCTCTGTTCATAACGAACACTACAAACACATTCAGTGCGTACTTTCTACTAATAATCCATCGTAGTATTTAGATAGCGGACAAATTGATCCACACTAAATAGAGGCTCTTTAGTCTACCTGTCTACCAGTCTACCTGTGAAGAGCCTTGGTCTTTTCTTCTGTCCGTCAGAGCAGAAGCTCCATCCTGAACCTCCATCTCCTCCTCACCTGCTCCATCTGCAAACACACACAGAACAAATACGTCTTCACACAGACGGTTTGACATGGAGACACAGACGCCCGTTGTAGTGCTGTCACATGTTTTCACAATGACTCTGTTTGTCTAAAGAGAGAGTGAGTGTGTGTGTGTGTGTGTGTGTGTGTGTGTGTGTGTGTGTGTGTGTGTGTGTGTGTGTGTGTGTGTGTGTGTGTGCGTGTTGATTTCCAATGCCCGACTGACACATTTCATTCACATGCAAAACTGCACAGGTGACCGTGTGGCAGCTTGTGATTGGATGAATTAAAACAGAGGTACGAATCAGTGTGAAAACGTTCAGCTTCATGAGCGGCAGCGTAGCTCCGAGAGCAAAACGGACTCAACAACAAACATATATTTAATTCAAATGTGCAGCCTACTAAAATAAAGTCAGACGAAGGCTGTTATATAAATATTGTCCAGAGATGTGGCGTGTTTGAACGAGAAGATTCTGTCCTGAACACAGGCAGTAAAATAACAGGAACATGAGCTGCACTGACACACGGGCAGTATAATCTGCACAGCACTGTGATGAAGGCAAACATGTAAATGTGATGTTTTAATGCTGCAGCACGGACAGCTGATAGTGTTTCTGTGCAATGAAGCATTAAACATCAAATATTTACAGTGGCCTTCAGCTAAAAAAAAACCTTAAAAGGACAATAAATGTCCCAGTTTATAGTTTATGCTTTTTTTTGTTTTGTCTTTTATCTGCTCTGTTCTGCGGTGGTCTCACTGATCTGTTTCATATATCGTGTGTAACGTGATTCAGTCATGTAGAGCACATTCCTGACATCATCAATGTGAGTGAGTGCTGAGTGCTTCTTCAGAAATACGCTAACGCTTTTCTATATTGTGGTGAGCACAGTTAAACAAAACTGTCTGTAAAGCTGAACAGAAACATTGACTGCATGTCTGCAAGTCATATTTCATCACTACACTCAGTGCAGGCCAGACTTTATTACTTTTAGTTTTAAAAAAGAAAGTATCAGGGGGGAAAAAACAATGTATCTTCTGTCCCTCTGCTTAAACAGTCTGGGCTATAACGTTTTGATTTGTGTTTGTTCTGTTGGGAATATTTTACCTGATTCCTTTTATGTCAAACAAAAATAAAATGAAGCTAAAATTAGAAAAAAATTTGCATTTTGGAACCCACAAGATTTTTCCATCACATGAAGTATTTAAATCCAAAACATCCAAAAATATTTCGACCCAGATGAGACTTCTGTGGTTATATGGACTTGTGCATGTTAATACGGCCCGAGGCATGTGGGTGTGTCTGAGAGAGGGAAACCCTGCTCCCTTCCACTCATAGGTCACCATGCCAGAAATATCCACAGGCCTCTACACAGAAATACTGCTCAGGTATCCAGAAGCATTCTAGAGAGTATTCCACAGAGAAACCTCTAACTCGCTTGCTTATATTCCAACTTACCAAAGTGATCCTTCTAAGACAAACTCCATATTCACAATGTGAGCCGACACATTTACCAACTGGCGATCACACCTTGGTAGTAAACTGTCCCTCAGCTGACTCTGCTGAAGCAGATCAGTTACCGTCCACTCACACCAGCGGCAGGGGGAAACGCAACAGCCGGTAGTTTTTTATTTCAAGTGATTGCTAGAGGATCTGTTTTGCAAGCAGTAGTGACATGCCACCATCTATTTACAGAGCCACTGGTAAACAAGAATAAATCCCACTACAGAAATCCTGAAGGTGTTACAGATAGTTAGGAAGCAGCATGTATCCATCTGTTCGTATCTGCATATCAGTTATTATCAACCTGAACAGAAACACCTAACATTTAAAAAAACAAACTATTGCAAGTAATTTGTTTTGCTTGGCTGAAATAGAAATGTTTGGGAGTATCAAGAAAAGCAGTTTGCAAAGGAAATAGGCAAACATGAAGCATGTGACTGAAACGACCACTGAGGCTTAAAAATAGCTGCAGATGAAAAACGAAAACAGATTTTAAAAAACGACGCGCGTGGAGCCGTCAAGAGACAAAAACCCTCCTCACACTGATACAGTGAAAAAACATAACATGAAAATCTACGATTATTACTTTTATGTAAAAAGAAAAACACCCTGCAGCACCTCTATTCACCCTCTGTCTGAACTGTTTCCTCCCAAAAAGCCCAGTGTGCTCTGATTGGTCAGCTCTCACAGGCGTGAGCAGGCGTCGCCCACCATGTATGGTCCTGACATCACAACGTTACAGACGTCCTGACAGGTTGTTTAAAGGCACAGTGTCTGATTAAGGGCACAGTTTCTAGTATTTATGTAGCACCTACACCTATACTAAAAATACACATGGAAATCTCACATTCTGTTTCTTCATGTGACATTAAAACATCCACTATGGGCTGGATTCTTATTTCACAGTGAATCTGTGGGAAATTATATTACTAGACTCTTGTATGAGAAATGATTAAACTCTTAGATCATTACTATGTTTAACATTGTCTTCATATGTTCTCACATCCTTGAATGTTGTATTTGTACTATCTGCACAATGAGAGACTGTTATTATTATGTGCTGAATGCCAGAAGGTTGCTGACTGGAGAATCTCCTCTCTGGCCTTCTTGTTGTCTCGCCACAGATAAGAAAACCTGATTCGGGCATGAGAAGGACACAGGGCATTCCTTTCTCCCTATCAAAAAGGGTTCTCAACCGTCTCTCTTTGCTCTTCTTTCTGCAGACTGTACACCACTCTGTGTGATGGTTGAACCTTCTTTATAAAGGATAAAATCCTCAAAGACAGCTGGTGTCTCTTACAAGTTTATTTCAGATATCTCAACAGTTGCTTTTATGAAACAAAACTGCTGACACTATGAACCAGGCTGTGTGTTCTGGATAAACGACGGATAAAAAGAACTGTCTCAGGCCAACATTCCCTCAAACGCACAACGCTGACAGATGAAGAGGCGACGGGAGAAAACCCTTCGGTCCAGGAATAGACCGTCCGTTCAGAAACTTTTGGAATGAGTGGAAACTGAATCTGTTTGGCATTAAGAGCCACAACACCACCTGACTCTGGCAGCAGGAAGACCGAAGGGCGGATGGAGAGGAGGAATAACCAGAGAGGGAAGGAGGGAGGATGTTTGTGAGAGAATAACATGCCTGTTTTGGGTAACAATCCACTTTTAGCCCGGGCCAAATTATAGGTTTGTAACTGAAACACATTCTCCTTCTCCGAAGCATTAAACCACTCACATGACAGCCTATAGAATACATCACCAGACACTCTGCTCTATTTACTCTCGAGCACAGCTGCCTGTAATGCAGCAGCAGGACACAGTTTCACAGATGGGGGCAGTAAATGTACGGCGAGCAGTTTAAAAACACGAGTCTGTAACTGGCCAAGACAAACTCTGAACACCTTTACGACAGGAAAAAAAGATTAGGTCGCCTCATCACGACAGGTGCAACCAGTCGGTACACTGAGGGCAGTGAGGGGGACGTCACACCAGGTCATATCAGGTTAACTCAGAACACCTGTGTGAGTGTCACATGTAGGACTGAGGGGTTTAAAATATAAAACCACTCTTTCCCCAGAATCCTCTGACACTCTGGTCTCTTCTTGTATCATCGTTATCATCAGTAGGTTATTATTACCAGCCATAACACCTTGTGAGTCTGTGTGTGTGTAGTTTTGAGTATCTTGGCAGATGTTTAGTCTGTCTGTCTGTCTGTCTGCACAACCACAACCTTGCAAGACGCAGTCACAACAGTTCACAGGTGTGCAGCTGAGATCAAGGTGAATATCCAGTTCACACTAAATAAGAAACTCATATTTTGTCCTGTGCAGCAACAATAACACCACATGGAAACGCTCTGAAGTTGTTCCCACTGAAGTTTTGCTATCAGTGCCATCAGCTATAAAGCTGATCCACTTGTATGACTGCAATAACAGCGTTACGAGGCTGGACTCTTGCCACAGCAGTTGGTTTGATACAGCGCAGTTTTCAGTATGCAAATATAGAGATGCGTACGGACACATGCCAAAAATCACATGTCCGCAGGTGTTTTTCTCTGGAAACAGGAGCAGATTTCTCTGCATCAAAACAGGTTCTCATTATAACTGTCTTTGAGGAGTGTCGCAACATCTTCAATTTCAATCCATTCTTTTACACGATCTGCATTTGTTTACAATCTACAGAAGCTGCTACCTTTGTTGTCTATGTTTTTAGCTGTGCGTCCATGTATTCACACTGGGAATGTGAAACTTTAACTTCATTTTCTGGCTGTATCCAAACCCACAGTAGAGATATTGATATTTTCTAGATAACCTAAAAAGAAGTGAATCAAATATACAAAGCCGAGTATAAGAACAAATAGACCACTTTACTGTAACCCTGCCTTTAAAACCAGAACAAGGCAACACTTCCATATCACGATATAACTCCAGAACCAGCATGCTCATTCAACTTTCCTGAATGAATAATCGTTGGTTTGGCTGTTGCTTCCCAACAGTCACAAACATTTATAGACCCAGGCACTCCAAAACGTTGTGTATCACGGCTAAACAATATTCCCCAAGTGCTTCTGATCACAATTACCATCACATATTGTTTTGATCTGAGCACAGACCAGCCTACTGCCATCAACAGAATACACCAGGGGAAAAATATGAATCGTTATGGATTTAATCAGATGATGACTTCTCTGACGACTGACTGACAGACACCTCTCTGATGGACACACATTTTGACATGATTTCATTCAGCTTTGCCTCACAGTATTTACTCTGCAGATTAAGCACCATGGAAACTTTCACATCGACTACGAGAGACAACAGTTCGTACTTGCCACGTTACCACGAGGCCACATGAGTTTGCATGCTAAGATCGTGCACACTCAGCAAAACGTCGACAGCGCTGCCATGGACTGTAGGTTTAAATAAAGGCAATTGATTGTATCTGATAGTCCGGTAAAAAAAAAGGCTTCGTGTCTGCTGTTTTTTCACAACAACACAAATGTTCAGGGAGGCTGAAGAGTCAAGAATGAGGTCTGTGTACCAAACCATGTGTGAGAGCCACATGTGGTTCTCAGGGCTGCCGGACAGGGTGGCCTTGACAGTTTCCTCCCTTGTTTTGAACACACACCCATGTCAACACACACACACACACACCTCTCTATCAACAACAGTGTTTTCAGTTTTTTATCTTCATGTTTCTGCGCCGAGCAGAATAACAGAGCAAGTTATGGGAAGAGAGAGACAGCAGGAGCAGAGCTGTACTTGTAGCAGATTATTGGACATGGATGCAGCACGGGAGTGAAAGCCTTCCTTTGTTTACACACTCTGCTCAGGCACAGTCACGCATACACAAAATCACAGTCCTGTTCACGTCCATTCTGTGAGAGCGAAGGGACAAATAAAACATTTGCATCCTGTGGTGAGGGAAATTCATATCTTGGCTGCGCGTAGAGTTTAATATTGGTGAAGTCAGCCTCATCCAGCAGCAAATATGTTGACCGCGAAAAAGAACTACGAACCATGTGCCTCACATCCTGCACTGACCAGCCGCCTGCCATCGTTTATGTGTGACCACGACCTAGACGACCTGCCAAAGACAACCGTTCAACAAAGCTAAACGCATTCTGTGACAAAAACAAACTGTGGGTGACACAGAATTGATATCAAATTGGATACAGTTGCAGAAATAGTTGTGTGGATCTCATTACTACGGTTAAAATCAGGAACTTCTGTGCATGTAGTCCAGAAGAAGAGCCTGCTTCAGGGTCAGTCTCCTAACAGGGGAAGTCAGAGGCACACTGAGGGAAGGTGGAGTAACGTATTGACCCGCTCCGTCTGAGGAATCCTCTCTCACGTCTGCACCGATGCCAGAATGATTTGCTTGGCGTTTGATTTGAATGGCAGTGATTCGAGATGAGGCAGTGCAAGCCGAGTGTGACCTGCTAACGTCTCATCTAGTCCCTTAATCCCTGATCTCAGTTTGCTCCCTGAGAGGTGACGGGAGGTGAAAGTGGTCACATGCTTTTGGTGACCTTGCTGGCCTTATCGGTCCCGTCAGCCCAGCGGCAGAGAGCTGCTCTCCCTTTTTGCCGTCTTTGTTATCAGCGGGGTTGGTGTTGCAGAATGTGTTTGGTTGGGAAGGAGGCAGATGGTGTGGCCGTGACCACGGGGTGAACCTAATGCCAACGATAACCAACGCTTCAAGTTATCAGTGAACCCCACAAGGGCCGCTGCGTGTCAGGGTGCGTATCTGTATCGACCGAGTCTATTTTGATGTTTTTCTTGGAATAAAGCTGCTATTAATAAGACTCAACACTTCCTGTGGTTATTTCACAATCCTCTATTACAAGACTTCCAGGAAAGTGAAGACATCCTCTGCACTGCTGGAAGGGTTTTTAATGTGAGGAACTGGTGACAGAAATGCTGACGTTGCTTTAAAAAAAACAAACAGAAGAAACAGTGAATGGAGCATTTCAGCAAACAGAGAGGCTTCTTACTGAATTATGATAATAAAGAGTCGGAGAAAACAGAAATAAATGTTTGTCTCTGATAATATCTGTGGCCTCACAGAGTGTTTTAAATCAAAAAGATCATATTATGTATCTGCTTTGGCTTGGCGCTCTAAATTTCATTTAATCCGATCAGTCACTTTACTCAAATTTAGGATGTTTTTTCAGTAATTTGACGCTTCATTCAAAGTTTTTTGAATTGATTAGTAATAATAGTAACACTATGACATTGTGCTTCTGCATTATGACAATATTGAAATTTTAATTTCATGAAGTGCTTTAGTTTGTCAGATTATTAATTTGATGGATTAGCCAGAAAAATACATTTGCATCTGTTTATTTTATTCATTAATAATTTCTGAATGGATTTTTCACAAAATTAATATCAGAATTAGATTCATATTTAGTTTAATTACATGACAATATTACTGACTAGACTTTAAACAACCTGGAAAGAAAACAATTCAAGATATGTTTCGATATTTCCAGAAATGCCCTCAAGCCAGAACTGCACCGGTTTAGTTACTCAATAAAAGGCAGATCAGTCTGTGATCAACTGTCAACTGTCAGCTGTCAGCTGTACTGGGAATGTGACGATCAGTAACTGGCTGGTTAGGATCACAAAAAAAGAGAATAAAATCTAAGAAATTAAATGAGAGCTCATTGCT